>JAQQZY010000017.1:18627279-18641588 GCA_030068375.1 Ostorhinchus rueppellii | reverse complement strand
AATTGGAGCAAAAGGTGGCGCTACAAAGTATTAACGCAAGGGGGCCGAATAATATTGCACGCCCCACTTTTCAGTTTTTTATTTGTTAAAAAAAGTTTAAATTATCCAATAAATTCCATTCCACTTCACGATTGTGTCCCACTTGTTGATTCTTGACAAAAAATGAAAATTTTATATCTTTATGTGTGAAGCCTGAAATGTGGCGAAAGGTTGCAAGGTTCAAGGGGGCCGAATACTTTTGCAAGGCAGTGTGTGTGTGTGTGTGTGTGTGTGTGTATAAAATTCCCCCCCCCAAACATTTGCATTAGGGGGACTGTGCTGTGGTATTAAAATTACTAAAATCCCACATTAAAAGTCTACAAGAAAAGATGTCTTCAAAATGTATCATGGCCTTTAACAGCAGCCTCTGACATCACAGACTGGGTTATTTACTCCAACTGGATTATGGAAAAGTATCTAATTCACGTCTTTTTTGCAATTTTTTCAAAAGTTCGCTTCATATTTGCTTGCCGTGCTGTAGAAAACTGGACTAAGACTAAAGTTGAGACTGGTTCATAAAAGTAGAGACCTGTCCCAACTGAAATGATTGGGTTTAAACTTTTTACAAAAAAGGACCTTCTGAAAGCCTGTACGGACAGGATGAGAAAAATTATCCCTAGAGTAAGACGTTTTGTGAATTAATTTGCAATTTCTGTGCCAACATCTCATGAGAAAATACCACTTACCTTTGAGGTTAGGTTCTACAGGAGTTACATTTCACTTGGGTAAATAGCTACATTTTTTCCTCAATAAAACGTACCTAAACCATCTTCCACAAGAGACGACTCTTCTTCTGATGCAACCTCTATTTGTTCCAGTACTGTACCGTCCAGCTGTCCACTGCTCCCCGTTTCACTGCTCAGTGTTGCAGCTTCTAGGAGCTGATCTGAAACCATAAGACAGCTCTGTAATCTGCTGTACAATCCAGAAGCAGTAGTAAATTATGGGTATGTTTATTCATTTATTTAGTAGGGGATGTGCATGGATACCTGTGCAGACATCTATCAGACTGGCCTCTCCCATAAGGCAGGTCACCTGCTCTATCAGGTCACTCTGAACATTAATAAGAACAGCATTAGTGTCAAAGATGAGGGCGTTTCCATATTGACTTTAGAATATATGTCTGACTGGTTATCTTTACCATATCAGCAGAGGAAAATGTGCTGGTGACTTGCTCACTAATTTCTTTGGCAGTAACATCGAGCACAGCTGTCGGCACACAGTAGCACATTGAAATGTAGTCAGTGAATATTCCGACAAGAATAAGAACATATGCATGAGGAGAAGTCGAAATTATGGACTCACCGACGTCACTATAAAGAGGTGGGAGTTCATCATTGACCTAAAAGTTAAGATATTGCAAACGGTTTAATGTGAGAGCTACAATTACAAGTTCTCATGTCCTAAAAGCTCCATGTGTGCTGAAGAAGAAAGGAAGGCCGAGGTCTTCATTCAAATTTACAAATACCACAAGGTTCTATTAATTAGTCTGTTAATGTCTATGAAAATCATTTTCTGACCTTTGTTTCTTGGGCGCAGTTGTGAAATAAACATACAAAAAAGACACATGAAATTTTTGCTTTACAAATATACTAAAGAAAAAAGCTGTGATTAAATAACTACAACAAAAACCCAAGTTTTGCAATAACAAGTCAGATTTCATATTCCAAGAACAGTATGTCAGTGGGACTATTGCTGAACTTCTGTCACAAAAAGAGACTTGTTTTTACATATATGGGTCTAACTACCCAGAAGGCACCTGGGATATAAACCAGTAGCTTACATTAACCCATAAAGACCCAACACTACTTTTCTGGCAGTTCCCAAATGAATTTTTCTCCATATTTAATATTTCTTGAGTGATTTATCACCATTTAAAGTCATATCATCTCCTTTATTTTGTATTTTTTCAGTGAAAATCAGGTATTGTGTTCTATTTAATTTACTGGTCATGTAGGTGTTCAGATTAAAGTTGGAGAATATTACATCAAAAATGGGAAAAAAAAACTGAAGAAAAAGTGAATCGTTTCAGCAAAGATATAAATAGCTGTGTATAAAAACAATGGTCTCCATCCACTGTTTATTAAACTCCATGGGTTTTACTGGTGAATCAATGAAGAAGATGACTGCATTTCCACGTTCACTATGGAGCCTCTGAATGTCCAAATGCGTCATATCTGATGACCCTGAAAAGATGACAAACTGCCTTTTCCACCAATTATCCACATGTACCAATAGGATTAACAGGTCAAAAGTTATTAAACATTTTACACCAGTGGATGCTCTTAGTCACTGGTGGATGTTTGAATCTTTATTGTTCAAGGAAACTTGACAGAGATTGGACTTGAACTAATCTGAAGAATACCACAGTAATTACCATTTTACAGATTTTAAATGCTATATTTCATTCAAGTTCATTTTAACACATACTGGATACATGACAACTTGCATATAAACATGAAGGCGCAAACTACAGGTAACAGTTTTTACAGTCTGTTTAATATATTTTTCCCAGTATCCTACCATCATCATCATCATCATTATTATCATCATTATTAATTTCTTCATACTTATCCAAGACTAGGAATGCTCTAAACCTAATTCCATCCTTTTCCCTGTGCATTGAACCAATTTCAAACTGCAGAACTCCATGTACCACAGATGGTGAAAGCCAGTGTGATGCAAATTACCGTTTCCTCTGCTGTCATGCTGCTCACATAACCACCTGTTGCACCAGTCATGTTATCGTCATCAGTTTGCTCATTTGGATCTGCAATGTACAAGAGAAAAAAAACAAAAACAGCCAAATCAGACAAGAAACATGCTTGTGTAAAACTGATCAAAGTTTCCAGGGTGACATTTTCATTCAGAACCAAGTTTTGAGAAATTTTCAGTTTCGTCATCGGAAGATAATGGTAAATACCAGTGCTGACATCTGACAAACTGTAGTTTTCAGCAGAACAGGTGGCCTCTTCAGCCCTGTCAACCTGAACAGCACAAAAGACAAGCAGGACTTAACGTAGGGAGGCATTTGCAGGGTTACTTTCCAGTTCTTTAGGATCTTTATCATTTACCCTTTCTGTAGCGGTAACAGTGCACATTTGAGGCTCCTTGACTGCTGTGTCATCGTTTGCTAACAGAGAAAGGCAGGATATGATGGGACAATTGGTACATTTGTTGGCTTAGTGATAATAAGGGGCAGAGAGAGGCAATATACCTGAATACGGCTCCTCGTAATGAGACACGTCCTCCTCTGCAGTCATCAAGTTCTGACAGATAATGAGTGTAGCCAATGAGTGTGATGAACACTGTAAAATACTGTTTTCTCAAGTCTGTATACATAGTAGGGATGCAACAATTATTGGTATAATGATAAACTGCAGTAAAATTCCTGATTGTTAGTATTATAGTTTCAAATTCTAATTATCATTAAAATCGTGTTTAACTGCCACACTTTGAAAAACTCTTGGTGATGCTGCTCATTTCCTGGAGAAGCAGGAGCACTCGTGCAGTTTGCAATGTTTGGCCTCTGAAAACATGGTCGAAGGCACCCACATGGACAGCGCTCCCGAGATTTTCCACCCACTAAACAGTTTGATGTGGATAATGTTTCTGCCACATTACTTTGTTTAAAATGGTAGTGTTGCTTTTATATGTACATTTTATTTCTAGATAAGGTACATGAAACAGTGACAGTGTTCCTTCTGTACCAGTTCTTAAATGTGTAAGACTAGATCTAGTCCTGAGTGATGAATGTAAAAAGTATTCTTGGTTCTTAACAATTTGCACAAAGTGAAGTTAGTTCGTACGGCCATAAAGTGCCATCTTTAATGCACATTTGTATGTTTGATGTTTACAAGTTAATACTTTAATGTTTCTGCCAATAGAAAGTGCTATTTTATTTGGCGTTCTTTTTTCCACAGTAAAACTTGATTAAATTATTTCAGTGAGCGTGTAAGTACTTTTCAAACAGTTTGAGTACATTTCAACAAGACCGCAATAATGATAACCATGATAATTTTAGTCACAATAACTGTGATATAAAAACTTCATGTCATTACATCCTTGATACATAGTGTTAAAAGTATCCACAAGACAAACAAAACCCAATACTGTTATATTTCCAACATTACCTTTATGTGTGTGGGAGGACATGGGGTCTCTTCCTGTGGATCTTGTTCCCAGGCTTCACTTTCTTGCTCTGTGGGATTACCTATGAAGAAGACATCCCCATAAAAGGTCACACAATCGCACAAAACTTAACAGTAGTTTTTCCTACCTGCTCTTATTTTAAAATATATGCCTCTGCCTAAAGAAAACATTTTTTTGTTTAAAGTGCATAAGGCAAAATTGATTTTTGTCTGTCAAGAACATGTTGCAATGGCAGAAATTAAAATTCACTCACCTAATGGCTGCTGTGTAGGAAGCTCAGAGGAGGTTGACACCAATGCAGCCTGAACCTACAAGATGATAAAAAAATAAATAAATAAATAAATAAAAAAAAAATTAAAAAATTTTTTAAAAAAATCAGCAAAATAAAAACATCTGAAAAATAACTTTTTTCAAAATCAGGTCAACAGTTTGGTACCCTGTGTTCGGTTTCAGCTGAGAGGAAAACTTTGTTGGTCCATCCTCTGCGCTCCGGGACCTCCCACTTTACAAATTAAGCACTGGTTACTGTTACATTAACCTTAAACATATACAGTCTGCCATATATGGTGGATGCCGTGATTGGATGGAAGCTCCATGATTGGTTGGACATTGTTTACAGGGATAGAATGCCGGCATGAACTAGCGTGAAAGTGATTTACACGTGCACAGAGTATAGATCAAAGACTGTGGGAGGTGATTCACAAGACGGAGGACGGTGATTCACATGCGCGCTGTAATTGCAAAGTACAGATAATAGGTGTGGGGGGTGATTTGCCTGCCGAAAGCCAGCTCGCGTGCCTGGCTACTCTTAAACGCATGGAGGGGCCGGGTCCGCGGGACTGACATTACAATTATTTTCTCCATTGTCCCAAAAATGTCCTAAAGTGATTTTTGAGTTGTCCCAGGCCAAAATTTAGCGGCCTGTGGCCATCAGGACACCGTTAACTTCGAGCTCTGTGCCCTCTCATTTATTATATTCTGCATTTTATTTTAACTTGAGTTTTATTAGGAAAGGTGCATGGTGTTTTAATTATAATGAAATAAATATAAAATCATTAAAAAATATTTTTATTAGTAATTTTGTTTTATCAATTACTAGAAATTTCAGGCAACCCCTTTTGAATTCCAGGTTGAAAAACACGGATATGCTGTATGACTTGGGTAACTATGCTGAGACTAATGATGGCTTCAAGTTACATTTAATATGCACTTCCCAGGTAATAAAAGATAGATGATAGATGGTGATGCTCCAGGTGTGAAACAAAAGGCAAGCACTTACTGAGGTCCATTTGCAGCATTTTAAATTTTCCTGACATTGAGAGTTTTCTTCTTAAGATGCTGCAGGTCATTTTTCCTCAAACAAGCATTACATCAATTGTTTATGACACAGGTCTCATTGGACTTGTACCCAGTGCTATGAAGAACAATATCATCACCACCAGTTTAAAGAAGTACCTATTTTTTGAAACACCCTAGCCATGTCTGTGGTACTCCATTCTGACCAGCCACATTTTACATTGGTTCCATATTGGTTTTGTCTTATGTTGTGTTCCAGTGTCATCAGTGCAAATTTGTCTTTCAATGCTAAATTTACAGTCCAATTACAGTTTAATACATTTTAAAACTGCACTAGGACATTATCAAACCTTGAAATTCATATTTAATTTTACATTTGAAACACAAGATCCACAGAAATGGTGTAGAATGTTTACTGTGCAAACGTGTTAAATTGTTTACCATTTTTACAGTTTCCACACTGGAAACAGAAGTTGTCTCTGCAATGGTTAGCTCACCGTCTCCTCTTCCCTTGTTTGGATCTGGAATGAAAAGAAAAAAAAAATATTCCAATGACAATGTCTTGACAAAAGATTATCATAGTCCTGTAAAGCTACAATTTGTCTTGTAAATTACAATTTCTTTTTTTATATGTCAATGGTTATTGAAATGTGCAGTGTACTAATCATTATCAAAGAACAACAAACCGTAGTGCTGCTCCATTGAGAAAGGTCTGATGTGGGATCCATCTTCTGTGATTAAAGTCTTCACATCTTCAGGTTGACACAAAGCAGGCTCCATCATGTCACATTCATCTGTGACTTCCTCGAGGTTGTCATCCAACGGTGATGTGACATCCTCTGGCCCTGTAGTGTATTCTAATGTTCCATCCTCTTCAGATTCTTTGTCAGTTTGTTCCACATTCTCTACACAGCTTAAGGTCAAAATTACTTGTTTAAATTCATTGTCAGATGGAGGAATGAGGGTCTTATCTATGCCAAAGTCAGATTGTAAAATGCCTCTGGAATCAGTCACTACTGTGAGGATCATTTTCTCCCCCTCCTCACTGTCAACAGGTTCACTGAGACTCTCTGTTATTTGGTTACTAGTGGCGGGAATGCATTCTGACAACATCTGAGCTCTGTTTTCTTCTGAGAGCACAACAGTCTCAGTATGAGGTGAATCCTCTTTGGTCTTTGGACTATGGTCTTGTGTGGAGGCCTGATCCACAATGAAAAGCTCATCAGTGAACTGTTCTTGCCTTTGCTCTCTCTCAGTGTTACCGCAAGGAACAGAAATATCAGTTTCTGATCTCGGTGGTGACTGATCAGGTAGGGGCGTCTCTTTCATGGCTAAATCACATGACAGTGGCACTTCACTGGCAGTGGACAGTGCAACTGGATCAGGTTCTGTCATGCAGCTCTTCCACCAGCATTTCATTACCTCATTTATCACCTGGCCTTCGCATTCAATCTGTACAAAGCATCTGATTTTTTGTGCTTCTCGTATTACTCTAGTAATAGTCAACTGTAGCAGTTTGTCCATTGTCAGAGCTGACAACTCCTCAGCTGCACTGTCGTCCCAGGATCCATTTGAAGAATCAAACCCGTCAAGCTCACATAAAAATGCCTGTGTTGGACTTTCCATCAGGACAGGGGTTATTTCCTTCACATCTGCAACCTTGACCTTGGATTGGTTTCCGTAGTCCACAAACAGGACACACAGCTCATCTCCATCTTTGTCAATGACCTCTGCACGATACCACTCCTGATCCTCAGAAAAAAGGGCGATGCATGGGCTGCCAAGAGGGAAGGTGGCGGTGTCAATGTCAATATGTTTGGGATCTTCTGCCTTGTCAGATTCTGAGAGACTCAATGTAATCTTGTCAAGTTCGTTGGAGTCAACAGACTGACACCAAAATGTCTGAGCATCAATTGTAGCCGTAATATACACATCTAACTGTTGTCCCTCTTGTAAGTCCTGGTGACTGAAATATAGACAACAGGGGTTTTGTAGCAATTTCTGGTCCAGCTCTTTCTTCACCCGTTCACATTTGTCAATGGCGTTTTCAGAGTCTTCAGTTATGCTTTTCACAGGAACCTTACATACAACTTCCTTGCCTTCTTCTTCAAGACTCACTTCCCACACAGATCCAGACTGTCTGACAAACCGGCACAGCAGTTGCTTTTCTCCATTACTACCAATGGCAGTTTTGAAAGCTGCTACAACTTCTCCATCAAGCAATTCCTCTTTTCTGAGAAGTGCAACATTGCTCAGCATACACTGTGTGCTGTACATGGGAAAATGCAGGAAACGCTCATTGAGTCTGCCAATCTTGGAAAGAGGAATTATTGCTCTATTTCCAAAATCAACAAACTCAACAAGAACCATCCCCTTGGCATGCATTTCTCTCACAACTGCTCGGTACCATGAAGAATCATCTGTAAACTCTGCCTGAACAAGGTTACCTGATTGCACATGTGTGATGTCCGTCTTCCATTTTAACAACGGATCATTGAGTTTTTCCACAATGGAAAATATTTCATCTTCTTCACTGGCAAACTGAACAAAAAAACTCAATGGGCTGTTGCAGTGTGAAATGTACACATCTGCTACCATACCAGGTGTAATAGATTTTGATGGCAGGTCAGCAAGATTAGGGAGTTTGTCAGTATTGGTTTTAGGAGCCAAACTGCTGAGCTGGGGGTTGCTGAACTGTTGCGTCTCTTTGGGAACATTTTTGTTTTTTGATTTGACCTGGGCTACCGATTCCTCAGAAGCATCTTGTGCATTCCTTGTCTCTTTCATACATGACTGCCTTTGAGGTGGAGGTTTGTACAGCTCTAATGGAACATTTCTGATCCTCTGGCGATTTTCAGTTGAGCAGCGGCCCAGCTTCTGGTCAGGCTGTGAATGGACATCCCAAGTTTTTGCCTCATTTTTCACTTGCTGCGATTTTAGGACAGAGAGGCTATTTGTCTTTGAGATTTGTTTATGGTCTTCATTCTCTACAGATTGTTTTGAGAGGGCTTTCACAGTTCTTTGTGTTTGACTTGCTGAAGTCTCATGGGTCATTTTATTGTGGTAGACAACCTGTGTGTCTGTGTGCATCTCAATCCTAAACATTTTCTTGATCTTTGCATTAACTTGAATGTTTCTTTTATACAGCTCAACCAACAGTTTCCCGTCAGGCTCTCTGGCCACAACTAGCGCTCGGAATTTATGTTCTGTAGCATTTGTCTCAAACCAACTGTTAACTTCACTACAGACACTCTCAGGCACATCAGAGAGAGCACACACAAGTGCTTGCACTGGCACAGACATGACGCAATTAGCCTCTCTGGGAACTGGAAGCAAGTCAGATTTGTTCACTTCAATAGTGTCACCATAATCCACGAAGTGAACCAGGATGGATGGCTTTGTTGCTTTAATCTGTCCTCTGTACCACTGTCCATCAGTGTACTTGGCAAAGCACAGAGTTCCAAAGACTGATGGGAGGCTTATTGTCTCAAGCTGTGAGCACAGACTGCTTACTTTTCTCTTCAGATCTTCAATCACTTCTACATTTCTTTCAAGCTGGCAATAGAAGTGATTAACACCATTCACATGTGTCACTGTCACCTCCTCTTCTGTCCCAGTTTTTACATTGTGTGTAGAGTAGTAATACGTGTCCAGAGAGAATGATGAGGAAGAGGCTTTCTTGGGAGGTACACTTTTGACAAGATTGACCATACTGGTACAAATACTCTCAAAGGGAGTTTCCAAATCGACAATGTTGAAAACAATCTTCTGCTTATTGTACATCACAGCATATATGGTGCACTTCAATATCACAAAGTTAGATGCAGCATTTTTCACAAAGGTCTGGAACCTTGCAATTGCTTCTTCATTCCAGTCATTTATGGCAGATGTGGGATCAACAGGGTTTAAAAGACTACATCGAAAAGCTTGTCCTGACAGGGTCATAAATTCTTTGCAAACGTTCCTCAGATCATAGAGGGAGATGGTTTCTGTCTGGCCATAGTCAATAAACAACACATCCACATGGGGCGTTTCATATTTATGAATTACAAGGGCTCTGTACCACATTTTATTGTCAGGGTGGCGAGCAACACAAGCTGTTCCTACAAGAGGTTCAAAAACACTACCTGAATAATGAGCCTGCATGTCATGCATAAGCAATTTCAAGTGCCCTGCACTGTGTACTAGTTGACACCAGAAATCATTTGGGCTTTCAATGTAGGATACACTGACATCGAGGACATTTCCAATGGAAAACATCTGCTCCTTGAAAGTAGGAATACTTCTTTCATTGGTGGCAGGGCCCAGTGCATTGGGAGTCTGGACAGACATCCCACTGTTCCTGAATTGACATTGCAGTCTCATATCTGCACAATGTGTTGTAGCTGCAATAGCATGGTGCACAGTTGTTTTTCCTGTGGGTTGTCTCTTTATGTTAAGTCTTTCAGCAAAGCCAGAATCACATATCATTTTGCCAAGATCTCTTTCTCTGTGTGCTTCAGGGTCTGTCAGTTGAACAACATAAGAGTCATCATACTTTGCCATCACATTTACATTTAGTACCTTATCTTTTACTGCTTTGGTGAAAAACTCACAAGCATCATGACTCCATTTCCCATCATGTTGTTTGACATCAGCAAGGGTACATTTCAGTGCTAGTTGTGGAAGCTGTTTGAACTTCTCTGGAAGGGTCCTGATGCAACTCCTATCAACTACCTCACTGTTTCCATAATCCACAAAGAAGACCTTAACTTGTGGATTACCAACCTCTGACACAGTAGCTCTGTAGAAGTTACCATCTGCTGCTTTAGCAGCACAGTAGAGACCAACAGTTGGATTTTCCACAACATTTTCCCTAGTGTCTTTGTACAGGTCAAACATGTGATCCATCAGTTTGTCGAACTCCTCTTCATAGTTCTGCGTTTGGATCCAAAACTCTGATGGATTGGATACATGATGCACTGCAGCCACATGAGAGGAGTTGAGAGAGAGGTCTTCAACTGGTAATGTGTTTGTACTTTCCTTGCATCGTATCTCCTTCCCCCCTCCCTTTATTTGATGTCTGGCTGGCTGTGCAGAATGCTGGTGGCTATCCAATGTGCTCTGGATGGCATAATCTTCAAGTGATTTCTCACACTCAAGCAAACAGCTCTGTTTGGAACCAAACATATTATTAATGTTTATATTTTCTTCCCCATAGAGTGTGACATAGTAAACACCCTCAGAGAGGCTTTGATACTCAAATTTGGCAATCACTGTCTTGTACAGAAGAAGGGCCCTGAGGTAGTCAATCTGAGCATTGGTCCATCCCACACCTCTGTCCTCAATTCCATAAAGGGAGCACATGTAAGTTACTACAGGCATCCTAAACAAATCTGCGGACAGTGGTCTGACATTCTCCACTTGAACGATCTGTTTTGTTCCAAAGTCAACATTCAGCACTTCCACCACTTTATTAGAAGGGAATACCTGCTGTAAAACAGAGCGGTACCATTTTCCATCAGCCCCTCTGGCAGCACAGGGATATCCAATCATTTCAGATCCTACTATGCAAGTGGTCATTCTGCCATCATAGCACTGAATGAGTTGCTCTGACAGTTTCTTTAGCTCTTGGGAAAAAACCTTCAGCTGGCAGAATATCCTTTGAGGACTTGTCACCTCTGTGACTATGACAGCTTCCACTGTCCTAGCTTGTAGCTCTGGGTACATGAACATCTCTTGCTTGTACAGTCGCTCACATGTTCCCATAGAGCTCTGCTTAGTGTCTGTAGACACTTCAGTTTCATTGCTGGACTGCAAAGACATTAACACAAAGTCTTGGAATCGGTCTGCAGAGAGATTCCTGGCAAATCCCATCTCATACATTTGTTTGGATATACAAGGGATGTGCAAGAGAAACATTCTGTGGAGCACCATTACGTCTTGCACATATGCCTTCAATGACTTTCCAGTTAGAGTCTTCAGAAATTCAAGTGCCATTGGTGACCATCTGTTCTGCACTGACACAGGTAAGACATTAGCTAGTACACAAAATTCCACTTCAGGGGGCAGGATGAAGTGTTCTTTCCTACCCCATGCCAGATTTCTTGTAGTTGTGTTAAAGGTCATCCCCATATCAGTGAGAAACACAGTGTATTTTGAACCATTTCTTGACACGATGCGAGACCTGTACCAAGTACTATCCTTCTGAGCCAAGCACTGGTCACCAGGAGTTCCTTCATTTTCCTGAAAAATCTTTCCAGGAAACTGAATATCTCTTGCCAGAGACTGATAATCTGCTGTCCTCTCCTGACTGAACTTCCCCCAGAACTCTACAAGAACACATAAAGGATGTAAGTTGACCCTGGTTATGAGAATCATTACGTCTGATCCTCGAGAAGGGAGTTCTTGGATTGAAGACATTTTGAAGTTTCACAAATATCAACATCCCATGAGTTGTCACCAACAAAAAACCAGAGGAGCACTGGACATCACCTGGAAACACAAGAACAAAACACATGCATACAAACACAGCATTAAACTCAGCATTCTCACTTCTTACTCAAGTTCCTCTATTGTAATAGATGACTACAACTCAAGACAGATCATAATATAATTTTAAGTTACCATTTAAAACATGTCTATGGATTTTAGAAATTACCATATTCTCAAATGAAAATTTACTGTGACAAAGAAAATATTGGCATTTTAAAGAACTCCCTGTAAGCACCTGAGAGACAAGCAATGCTTGCTAAGCATTCAATGACAGTACATACTATAACTACAGCTGCCACTCATAACCTATACCTTAGTGACCTGGAATATTTTTCAAGGCAATGTGTTAATGTGGAGCTGTAGGCATGCACTAAGATTACTTACTTTGTTTAACCCTTAGGTCCTCCTGTGTATATATATATATATATTTATTATTTTTTTTTATACAATTGGAGTTTTCTGTTGGTACAGACAGACAGATAATTTTGGAGTATTTACTTTAACCACCTCACCATCACAAAGCCTCAATATTTTGTACAGCAGTGAACTTTACACCCAGTACTAATCTGACCAATTTGAAGGGTTTATGGGAAATGGACATTGGGGTTGTTTTGGGAATGAGGAATGTATGGAAATAATTTCACAATGTGGAAAATTTCTAAAGGAAGGTAAAGGCAAATTTACACAACATGAGATAGTACAGCAATATTATTGTACTCCTGTAAGACTGAATAGATTAGGTGTGATGAATAACTCATTGTGTTGGAAATGTAAAAATGATAATGATACTTTGATATACGGTTTGTGGGAATGTTCAATCAAACGTTTCTGGATGGCTGTTGTACACACTCTTAGTAACTGGTTGGACAGAATCATGCCACTCTGTCCAATGGGAAATTTTCTGTTATTATGGTTGGGGTCTCAGTGGCATTTAGGATTACTCTTAAACACCAGAAAACCCCGAAAGCCTCACAGTTTAAAGAATGGGTAAATATGATTGTAAAGACTGTCATATGAATATATGCTTCATAAGTTTAACAGGAATGGGACCAGAGCACCAGTTTGGAAACCATTCTGGTCTTAGATAACTATGACCGCCAGCCAGCAGGATGACTCCTGTGTACATTTTTAAAAAACATTTCTCTCAGTGTTTTTTTCCATTTGTTGATCATTTTGACTGTGTTGCAGCTTTTGGCGTGAAATTTGGCAGAAATGTTTCTTTTTAGTATTTGTGAAATGCACTGTCTTTTACTCTTAGATGCTTTTTATTTTCCCCATGATGCATTTTGCACTCTGTTGACCTTTGTGTACAAAAACCAAAAAAAGCTCTAAAATAATCATACAATTTTTTCCCCCCATAAATCTCTAAAACAACTTCCCCCATGCTCAAAACTACCAAACATTCTACAGTTTCAGGATATTAACCCTTTAAATGCCAGTTCAATCATTTGAATTCTGGGTGATTACAAAAAACACAAAAAATGGAGTCCATTCAGATTCATTCAGTCAACTTTAACTGTATACATCAAGCGTTTGCTCCTGGAAAATTCAGTTGGATTCTGTAAATTGGCTTGCCGGTCTGGTTTCAACCAGCTCTATATGTAAAGTGTCATGAGGTAACATTTGTTATGATTTGGCACTGTGCAAATAAAATTTAATTAATTGATTTTATTGTGTATATACAGTACATTTTGTATAGACATGTTAAAATCTGTCAGAATTCAATGTCTGCAGCTGTTACTTGGTGGTCCTCTTTTACACCACAGACAAAAAAAACAAACAAACAAACAAACAAAAATTACATTATAAATCAGCAGTAGGGCTGCACAATGTATCACAAAAATATTGTTATGGCGATAACTGATGTGCAATATTCATATCGCAAAGACTACAATTATTTATCTTATTTTATTTTTATCAACTTTCTGTTTAACACGCCATGGGGTACCAGCGTAGTTTTCTCTATCACTAAAATGCTCGTTTTTCTATCCAAAAAACTGAAATGATGCTACTGCTGCTGGTTGAATGCAAGTTTACACGTTATTAATGTTGAAAAGATGTGAATATTTTCAGAGCACAACTCTGGGCTAGGCCTGAACAATTATGTTTAAAGATTGTATTCTTATATGCAGTATTTACCAAACCGAGCAGGCAAATTGTTTTGTTAAAGTTCTTAAATGGCAGTACTCTGGCACTTTTGTTATTATGAAATGCATTCATGTAATTAGGGCCCGAGCACCGAAGGCGCGAGGCCCTGTTGTTTTAGTGCTGTTTTTTATTATTATTATTATTATTATTATTATTATTATTTCCTTTTGTCTCCCCATGCATTTGGGCAGTTTTGAGAA
>JAQQZY010000017.1:18574197-18591140 GCA_030068375.1 Ostorhinchus rueppellii | reverse complement strand
TATCTATCTATCTATCTATCTATCTATCTATCTATCTATCTATCTATCTATCTATCTATCTATCTGTGTGTGTGTGTGTGTGTGTGTGTGTGTGTGTGTGTGTGTAACATCACTTTAGTGCTGCCTAAAATATTTACAGCGTCTTTATCATGATTTGATGCAGGTAGACTTGCTACACAAAAAGGGGCTTACCCTCCTCTGCAGGACCTAAAATAACTCCATTCAGCTATTGTGACGCCATTATCAGGTTCAATGCATGACGGGCATGCCTTTAGCGCCTCTTTCACTTTGTTTTGTGACTGTGAGTGAGTGGGCCACACACAACCAATACGTCCATCTGCGCGCTCTCTGTGCGCCACAGCGCGTTCTTGTCCACCGGAAACTCCATATATGGCTCGACCGGTCCAATAGGCGATTGGTCGCTTCACTACAGCGACAAGTCTGTTGCTGGAGCCCTATTATGTGCAGAGACAGGTGAAAATGTATTCTTGACACTTTATTTTGCAGCTCATAAATAATAAGTGCGAACTGGAAGCCCCTGTGCATGCATAATTACACAGATTCACGATATAGGCTGTCAACAAAAAAGACACCAGGGAATGCATTAGGTTTTAAATCAGCATTTACTATAATCTTGGATAATCTGTCCCCTCAATAGCTAACGGTGAGAATAACTGTATCCTGAAAACATGGACATAAAAGGAGCATCATGTATCCTATATGATGCAGATGCTGCATACATGAAGTGACGTAGTTAGGCTACATCTTGGCGATGGGCACCTCTGGAAATGGGTGGGGGAGGGGGGTTCATAATAGGATATATATTTGATCATTTATCTTATTGTAATTTATAAGATGAATGAAAATAAAAATGTGTCATACTGCAGTTGTTTGCATGTTCGAAAATCTGGATATTAAGTTGGAAAAAATGTGAATGCCTTCTCCCCCCTCTCACCTCTCCCTTTGTGAAATGGTTCCGTCTCACCACACAGATTTCATTCATAAAATTCCTGCTCACTATAAAAGGCGGGCCTCTTCACTATCTGCACAGTTACCATATATATGAACCTGGCAAATGGAATGTAAATAGGCATCCAGGCATCAGTTTTTTTTACGCAGAACAGATAGAGAGACTCTTTTATGCTGTGATTTTTTTTTTTAGAGCTGACAACATGCATCCAGACTCCAGCACTGAGTTCGACTCATCGTCCAGCTGTAGCACAGCATCGCCTGGCGGGGACACCCCTGGGTGCAACCAGCATCCTCCTGACTCGCTTTCATCATCAGTGGACAGCGCCAAGGTATAAACGGATCTGAAAATAAAAAATAATCTTTGCAAAAATGATACTGCATAGACCTAATAAATGCACAGGGCATGTATGGGCTGCATTCCTCAAATTCTGCATACAGAGCGACGCACATTTCAGAGACAGCATTTTCCTTAAAAGGATGACTGTCCCAGCTGAAGAAGATTCTGATAAAAAAAAAAAAAAAAATCCACATTCTGCATATGCTATAATATCTGTTAAAAGCGTCATAGATTGTTTCATAAGAATATATTTTTACTTTCCTCTCACAGACATGTCGTGACCTTTAATTTTAACGTGATATTGATGACGGTGAGGATGAAAATGAGTGATACAGACAGCAGCCTATTGATTTTTGCCATCTTGGTCCAATGATTAATGTAGACTACCATTTAAGCACAAAGGTCAGTCACGGCTGCACGTTCATCACAATTGTATCTGACTGTATATGTATGCGTTTTTCTCTGCGATTTTTGGATTTCCAGGAGGCTGGGACCAGTGTAGCAGAATCATCTGTTCCCACTGAGACCTCGCCGGATCTGAGATGGATGGTGAAGCCCACGATAATCACATCTGTCTCCCAGTCGTCAAGCCGCGCAAAAGCCAGATCTCACGGCACCACCCAGTCGTCTTCCCCGGCAGGTGCAAACAGGGCGAAGCCCTCTAATAGGAAAGGGCAGAAAGAGCAGGTAAGAAAACAAGATGGGGAGGGCTAATGAAAAGTCAGCTTCAGCAATAACATAGGCAGCCAATGAGCCACAAACTCCTGCTATGGATGGTCAAATGAATAACCAAGCAATATATGGAGGAGTCAGGCTGTCTCATCTTCCTCTCTATTGATTAAGGTGAATATAACAAACCTGTTCATTGGCATGTTTTGTTGTAGAGGAGGCTGTGTTTAATGCTTTCTCCATTTAATTGTATTGTAAATTACATTACATCACATAAGGTGACTGGGTCTAATTGGTGCACTGAGTAATTGCTTGTGGAGTAACGAGCACAGCGCTGTTTATGAATGGGATGGGAAATTGCATAAATTGCGCGTTCTCGTGACTGGCTAGACCGTGCCAGTGGTGCAGCATTTTAACGCCTGAACTGAAAGACAGTCTGCCCCCGACCATATGATTATTCCCAGCATACACTGCAACGATTTCCCCCCCTATTTTTTTGGCAAGAGAAAGAGTGCTGAAGAGCCAACTGCTGATATAGCAAGACTTAGCAGGATGCGGATTTAAATGGGCTTTTTTCTGATTGATTTTAGCCTTCCAAAGAGGAGGAGGAAAGGAGGAGGATCAGGAGGGAGAGGAACAAAATTGCTGCAGCAAAATGTCGCAACAGACGAAGGGAGCTAATAGACACTCTGCAAGCTGTAAGTATCCTTTTGAATAAACTGTACAGACATGGTATTTATATAATATACTCTATACTGCATGGGGTGTCAGGTATTTAACAATGACAGTAGCACATCAGGGGTGACTACAAAACAAGTTTTATTCTGACTTTGTATTTTTTCACTTCAGGAGACAGACAAGCTTGAAGAAGAGAAATCATCCCTCCAGACAGAAATAGCCGATCTGCTAAAAGAGAAGGAGAGGTTGGAGCAGGTCTTAGCCTCTCACAAACCATCCTGTAAACTTCCGTCTGAGAGTGAAAACAGTGAGGAGGAAAATGAAGATGATGGTACCACAATGCTGCAGGACCCTCCAACATCCCCACAACTGCTGTCCATGTTAGACAATGGAAAGAACGCAGAAGTCAGCACACCAATTGGAGATGCCCCAATTGGCCAAGACATGGACAATGTCCCCTGCAATCCTGCAGCAGCCATTTTGGGAAACTCCAACATCCTCCTGTGTTCAAGTGTAGAGGAAGAGACTCTCGAGGACTTAAAGGGAGATGACCTGGATGACTTGGTGCCGAGCCTGGAAATGGCAGTGACAACTGACACAGCTGCTTCGGTCCCTGACATAGACCTGAGCAGCCCATTCTGCCTCTCAGACTGGGAAACCCTGTATAAGTCTGTGGCAAATGACCTTGAATCTCTGAGCACACCCATCATGTCTTCCAGTCCCACTTGTAGCAATTACCGCACAGTGTTTTCCTTTAATTACTCTGAAATTGATTCCTTGGTTGAGGGCTGCGAGAGCCTCAAAGGAACCCTTGGTGCATCTGAGTTCATGAAAGATAGTTTGAACTCTCCAACACTTCTGGCCTTGTGAATGCAAAGAAGTTATGCAACAATACTGTAATTGTATTCTGACCAGCCAGCAAGCTATGCTCTCACTCAAATAATCTTTTGTAGTTTAAGTTGTGATGTTGTGTTAACCTTAACATCAAAGGTTGTGTAGGTGATATGTTTCTGTGACTGTAACAGGGTTGAATTCTTCCATATTGTTAGTGCAATTCTCTGAGATTGAGGGAAAAAAATGCATGCAAAAAATTGTCTGTAAGAAGAGGTTGTGTTTTTTAAACCCCTAAATGTGAAGTGAAACCAGATTATGCTCAATAACCTATGTATATGTATACTGTTGACAAAGTTGTGCTGTACAAGTAAAACTAACAGGGTTACTAATGTGTAGCGTATCGATGTAACATCTTGCTGTAAGGTATCCATGAAAAAAATCAGCTAATGTATTTTATCAAAATGTATTTTATGACATATAGTTTATTTTTTTACTTACGAAAAAGAATCTGATGCAGAATAAGTATTATGCTGAAAATAAAAAGAAACAACCACAACTATTTATCAGTGTTGGTTATTTGGAATAATATTCTTCTCATATTCACAGTTTTCATACTGTCTTCATCAGTAGACTACGTTTACAAGGTTTAAATCAGCTTATTTCTGAGTTACACAAGGACAGCATGCCCTATAGTGTTTCAGCTCATCCCCTCATATTCTCATTATGGCTGTGATATGATCAAAAGCTACTAGAGACTTTGAGAGAGTTTTTTCTAAGCTCTTTTTTCAAGGTCAGTAGTTAGATTTTGAGCTGAAAAAAAAAAAAGTCCAGAAATGGAAAAGACTTATTAAACATATGATTCTGGAGGAAACTGTTTATGCAAAGGAACACCATAAATGATCAAAATGGCATATGGACTTCTCAATAAGAGGGAAAGGAGAATGAAATGACATTAAAGAAGGAACTGAAAGTGTAGAATGAATAATATGAAATAAATATAAGTTCTTGATTAAAGCTTTACTTTCCATCAGACCAGTAAGATGTCACTCTATTTTTGAGCCGTGTATTACATAAAAACCACGACCACGCACCGATTCGTCTTTAAAAAGAGTAGGAGCTGCAGAAACAGCAGGTTAATTATTTATTCATAGCTCGTTCGTTGCTCCACTATTGTCACGGTCAAGGGAATCCAATTCCACAGCAGCACAACGCAGAGCGTGCTGTGCGTGACGTCAAGACGCCGTTGCCTTCTCGTTTCACTTCCCTTGACCATTTTTGGTAACTGCAGTTGTTTTGTTTCTATGGTGACGGGTGTCATATTTCGGAGATGGAGGATTCCGGAAAAACGCCAGGCAAAGTGATGCTGCGCGTAAAGACGAGAAACTTTCTCATCAATTACAGAGTGGGTATCACGTGCATGGTTGTGAGTGCTCGAGTGGGCTTTTAATAGTGGCAAAGCATTTCCCGGAACAGCAGACAATAGGTTTAACGACCTCAGACCGTAAAGTTTCGGTGTTGATGACCAAGGATTACTTCAAGGCAGTAGTGCATGCATTTAACGGAACCACATTCAGTCTGTGCACTTTAATAAACTTAGCTGCGCACAACATTTTGCATCTCATCTTCCTCGTTGTTTCTCCACCCCTGAAGATGCAGTATTTTCTATCACCAATAGGAGGAGCTACAGCAGTGGCAAAAGAAAGCACAAACATAAGAGCTTCCCAGGCTGGTTTCATTCACTGTGTGCATGGTGTGTCTATTTTAGAGTGGTGATGGATGACCCTGTCAGCACTCCTGTCTTCTGACCCACATGCTGTAACCTAGTGTCCACTCCACTTGTTCCACCCAACTCCATGTCCTGCTTCAGAGTTGTAAAATGTCACAGAGTGAGAATTGTTCACAACCACTCATCAACCCCAACATTACTCTAGTAAGAGTTTGGGTTTCAGTATTGGGAGTTAGCTCATTGCCTTTGTTGTTTTCAGAAATTAAACAAATTACTTCTAGTTATATTAATGTGTAGATTATTATATTATAATTTTCTGGCATAAATAATTATTACTTCTGTACTTATAATGACAGACCAGCTTTATGTATACATCTATCCTAAAATGTATTTTTTTCCAAGGAAGTTTAACATTCTAGAAGATATTTTGTGTTAAGAAATAATATCTAATGTTTTGAAATTGTATATTACAGTTAATGATGAAATAGCTTTAACCAGTAAGAAGGTAAAAAAAAAAAACAAAACAAAAAACTTTGCATAATATTTCTGCTGAGGAACATGACTGTTTTCCTTATTTTTTAAAAGATGAGGCCACTTATAACTTGTCAGTTGAAGAATATTAAAGCTAAGCCTTAAATAACTGTTTTCATTGCTTGTAATAACAACAACTTGTTTAAGTTTTGGCATTTTCTCCCCATTAGGTCAGTTGGAGGTAGGACTTCAGCCATACCCAAACAACATTGGTGTTGGATATATTTAAGCACATGCGCTTTCTTTCTTTCTTTCTTTCTTTCTTTTTTTTGGGGGGGGGGGCTTTCTGTTTAAAATGGATGTGAACGTCTTGTATGTTTTTGGATCAAATCCAAAATTAGTCTAAAATACCCTTAAATAGCCTTATTGATGTAATGAATATTATTCTGTTTAATTAGTATCATCACTATTTTAATAAGCTTCATTAAATGTTGCTTCATATTAATATCAATATTATACTTCAGTTTATCTATGTATATCAGGGGTGTCAAACTTTTTTTTTTTTTTTTAACATAAAAATTAAGGAACAAATTTGGAGTTGTCATTATGTAAAGGCTATGATGATAGTATTTTATTGGTCCACTTGAGATTGAATTGGTCTGTATGTGGCCCCTGAACTAAAATTTTCACACTCTTGATTGTTAATATCTTCATTGTAACTGCATTTTACAAAATCACCCCATGGGCCAGATACAGCCCTTTGGTGGTCTGCTTTTGGTCAACAGACCATATGTTGGACACCCCTGATGTACGTTTGTGTTGTCTTTCCATCAAGCACCACAAATTAGTACAACTTTGTAAGACAATAGTCTTGATCTCATTAATCCATTTTTAATAAGGCATAATGGTGGCCTCTCTGCTTACCTCAGTGATGTTTCAGGATACAGTTTCTCACAGCAACCTCAGCACCTTGTAATATGTCTCACATTGCTTGGCTGCAGATCACTATCTTTCTATTATTTGTTGTGCACTCACTCTTTCCACCTGTGTTATCTCATCCTCACACACCTCATGACCACTATGTTTCCTGCTTGCTGTGATATTCCCAGGGAAGTGTTATATTTACATGGATAAATCAATGTCATATGGGTTTGGGAAGATTGGGTCACCTGACACAAGTAACACTGTTTGCATATGAAATCAACCCTGTAATGTTCCAACAGAAAATGTGTAGTTTTTGAATAAGTCTTATTCCATTATTACAGACTTCATAAGGTAAAATTAAAAAACATCGAATCAAAAGGAAGACATCTTCCAAAAGCAGAAGGAAGCTTTGACCTTCCAGATTTAGAATTATACCATCTAGCTACCCAAGCATTTTATTTACAACATATAATCAAAATACAACAGAAGAGCAATGGATTCACATAGAAAATGCCTAAGTCTATCTGCAAAAACTCTTCTTGTATATATTCTTTAAGAAAAAAACATTACTTCTGCCAATTTCATAGTAAAAAATTTAGCAGCAATATGGAGAAAAATGAATAATGTGATGAGTGAGTTGATATCCATTCCAAAAAAATACCTTCCTATGGAATAACCCCTGGATAACTCTCTAAAACTCATCATTAACCCATAAGGACCCACTGGGACATGTATATCACTTCCAAAATGAATGTTTCTCTATATTTAACAGTCCTTAAGTGCTTTATCACCATTTATTGTAATGTTGTCTTCTGTATATTTGGTTTTTCTTTCAGTGAAAATCAAGTATTTTTCAATATTTCATTTACTAATCCTGTAGATATTCATAAAAGCTCAGAGAAAGGAAGAATAATGTTTAGGTCTTTAAGGGTTAAATTGGATTTCATGAAAGGACAGAGGTACAGCAACCATTAATGATATAATGGAAATTAATTTATGTCTTGGAGAGATATGCAAAATAAATTTTGGTTGCCTAAAAGAAAATGTGTATTTAATATAGGCTCATCATCTTGGAGTGACTTCTTTCTGGTGACATGTATAAAACTGCAAACAGAGGAAGTATCACCACGCTTTAACAGACTGAACTAAGGGTGACAGATGTGGATGAACATGAACATGTCTCCCAGCATTAATAAAACTTTGACTCAAATGGAAACAGGCTGAGCAGAGGGAAAGAGAAGCTCTGGCATGATGACTGACAGCTTGTTGTTATGAGGAGATGAAGATGAGGAGGGGGAGGGTTTCAATTCAACGTCAACACTAAGTGATTGATTTGATTTCAGTGTTGACGCCAGTGCAGCATCGGCGTTCAATCCACTGAAGATCCCATGCCCCATCTGTTTTTACGCGTTAGGTCGTGAGCTGTCAGGTCACATTCACACATGTATAAAAATATATGAAAAGAAAGAATGTTATGTAATGGATTTTTTTTTTTTTTTTTTTTAGATATTTGAGTGGTTCAGGGGTTGGCAACATTTTCTTCCAGAGGGTTACACTGACTCACATAAAATGGAAAATGAAACATGCAGAGCTTTGCCGGTTGAGGAGGCTTGTCATAGATTACAATAAAATCACTTTACAAAAAACAATCCACATAGATGAAGTTTTAAATATTAACCCATAAAGACCCAAACAGTCACTGGCAACCAAAACCATCTACTGTTGATCCACTATTCCAATTAATACATACAAATAATTTGTGATGAAAAAACTTATACAGAGACCCAAGGAGCAGAGGAAACAGAGGGCATCGAGTAAAAGAGGAACAGATTATTGGTTTTTACAAACACAATGTTCAAAAAGTAAATGACTTTAGTGCCAGTGGGGAAAATCCAAAGCCGGTGGTCACAGTTGGTCCAAAGGGTCAGAACCAGGAGGAGAGCAAGCAAACGGTACCGAGGGGTTAAGCAGACTCTAGTGAGACAGGAGCAGGGGTCAAAACAGTACTGTTTAACCAGAAGAGGAATCAAAAACCAGGGAATCTGTTTATTCCAGGTAGATGTAATTCTAGGTTGAGGCTTACTCAAGGTCTGGGTGCAGGCACAGGTCAAAAGGTATCAGGCAATCAGGATCATAGGTCAATAGGCAAAAGGAGTTTGTACACAGGCAGACAAAGGTAACAGGAAACGCGCGTAGGTTGGATCTTCACAGAGGAACGAGCACAACGAACTGGCACTGAAGACTGGACAACACAGGGTTTACACACACGATAAACAAGACACAGGTGGGAATAATCTCAGGAGGGGGCAGTTGTGGCCTAGTGGTTAGAGCGTTGGACTTAAGATCAGAGAGTTACAGGTTCAAATCCCACCCTAACCAGTAGGCAATGGCTGAAGTGCCCTTGAGCAAGACACCTAACCCTACACTGCTCCAGGTTGTAACCAATACCCTGTAATAACTGTAAGTCGCTTTGGATAAAAGCGTCTGCCAAATACATAAATGTTAATGTTGTTAATGTTAGGAGCGGGAAAACATGAGGAACAGGAAGTAAAGATGCCAGACATGACACAGGAGGAGAGTTACCAAAATAACAGGAAATGACAAGACAAAATATAATATATGAAAGTAACGTCTGTTTCCAGACATGACAGAACCCCCCCCTACGGCCGGCACCTGATGGCCTCGGCGCCTCAGGATGACGGTTTTAAAAGTCCTTGAGGTCTGGGTCTAGAACAAAAGAAGCCGGAATCCACAACCGCTCCTCCGGACTGTAACCCTCCCAGTCAACCAGGAACTGAATCCCCTTCCCCTACGGTGAGCATCTAAGGGTCTGTGTTCCGTATAAGCTGGTGATCCGTCAATCAAACGGGGAAGGGGGAGGAGGAGGATCCGCCGGAACCAGTGAGCGCTCCTTGGCCGGCTTCACCTGGCTCACATGAAATGTAGGATGCACCTTCATCGTCCTGGGGAGTTGTAAACTCACAGATACAGGGTTAGCCACTTTGGAGACAGGGAAAGGGCCAACGAACCTAGGTGCCAGTTTACCGTTCTCCACCCGAAGAGGAAGGTTCCTGGTGGACAACCACACTTTCTGTCCCCTACGATAATTCGGTGCCTTGAATCGATGATGGTCTGCGTACTTCTTGTCGAGGTCCGAGCTTCGGAGGAGGTTCTGGTGAGCCCACATCCACATCCTTTTACAATGTCGTATGCACGCCAGAGCTGATGGAACCGCACACTGCCTCTCCAGCTCAGGAAACAAGGTAGGTAGGTAGCCGGAAACTATGTGGAATGGAGAAAACCCAGAAGAGCATGGCAATGAATTCTGGGCAAATTCAACCCACATTAAGTGTTGACTCCAGGAAGAAGGATTCCTGGAGACCAAACATTTAAATGTGGTCTCAAGGTCTTGGTTCTGTCTCTAATTGTCCATTTGACTGAGGATGATAACCGGAAGAGAGACTGACTGAGGAACCCATTAATTGGCAATACTCTTTCCAAAACTTGGCCACAAACTGAGGACCACGGTCCGACACAATGTCCGAGGGGAATCCATGGATATGGACCACGTCCGTCAGGATAGCTTGAGCCGTCTCTTTAGCAGAGGATAATTTTGGAAATGGTCAACAATAGTGAGAATGACAGCGTTACCTCCAGATGGCGGTAGTCCGGTAACGAAATCCAGAGATATGTCAGACCAGGGCCTGTGTGGGGTCCGAAGAGGACATAGTTGTCCTGCAGAGGGAGATCTGGTGGATTTGGCCGGCGCACAAACAGAAACATATTCAAACACGTCCTTAATCATACACGGCCACCAGAACCGCTGTTGAATGACAAACAACGTTCTTTTAACCCCAGGATGGCAGGACGTCAGGGCTGTATGAGCCCACTGGATCACCTTGGCCCTAGTAGACACCAGAACAAACAACTTATTAGTTGGGACATTAGGAGGCACCTGACAATGCCGAAGCTCCCTTTTCACCAGGTCCTCCACTTTCCACGAGAGGGCACCAATCAGATAGGATCTGGGGAGAATAGGCTCGGGATCAACAGGGTTAGAGTCCACAGAAAAAAACTCTTGACAAGGCATCAGGCTTGCCATTCTTAGATCCGGGTCTGTAAGAAAGGACAAAATTGAACCTATTAAAAAATACGGCCCATCTTGCCTGTCTAGAGTTGAGTCTCTTAGCCGTACGTAAATATTCTAAGTTTTTGTGATCCATCCAAACAATAAACGGCACTTCTGATCCCTCCAACCAATGTATCCACTCCTCCAATGCAACTTTAATAGCCAATAGCTCTCGGTTACCAATGTCGTAATTTCTTTCTGCAGATGAAAGCTTCCGTGTCAAAAAGGCGCAGGGATGAATCTTGTTATCAGACACTAAACATCGAGAAAGCACTGCTCCCACCCTTACATCAGACGCATCCACTTCCACGATGAACTGATGAGCGGGATCTGGAATGATTAGCACAGGAGCTGAGGTGAATACGGTCTTTAGTTTATTGAACGCTTGATCAGCCTCTGAAGTCCAACAAAACTTAGACTTGGTTGAAATGAGAAAATGTAGAGGAGCAGCCACAGAGCTAAAGTTACGGATAAACTTGCGGTAAAAATTGGCGAACCCCAAGAACCTCTGTACCTCTTTCCTGATTTCGGGAACCTTCCATTCCTTTACTGCCTTGATTTTCTCTGGATCCATCTGTACCACCCCGTCTGACACAATGAACCCCAGAAAAGAGACAGAGGACTGATGAAACTCACATTTCTCCGCCTTCACGTACAGTTCATTCTTCAATAGACATTAGAGTACCTGTCTCACATGCTGCTTATGGATGTCTAGATCGGGGGGAAAAAAACAACAAAATATCATCCAGACAGACAAATACAAAAACATTAAGCATTTCTCTGAGGACATCATTTACCAACGCCTGAAAAACAGCGGGGGCATTGGTTAAACCAAAGGGCATGACGAGATACTCGTAGTGACCACTAGGTGTGTTAAAGGCTTCCACTCGTCTTCCACTCGTCTCCCTCCCTAATTCGGACCAGATGGTAAGTATTTCTTGGATCTAGTTTGGTGAAAACTTTAGCTCCATCCAATAATTCAAAAGCTGAAGACATTAGTGGCAATGGATAACGGTTCTTAACTGTGATGTCATTTAGGCCCCTATAATCAATACAAGGGCGTAGGGACTTTTCCTTCTTATCAACAAAAAAAGAACACTGCCCCTGCTGGTGAAGATGAGGGCCAGATCAATCCTGCTTCGAGTGACTCATCAATATACTTTTGCATAGTTTTCATCTCTGGAGTTGATAGCGAATACAAATGTCCCTTGGGAGGAGAAGTACCTGGACGGAACTCAATGGCACAATCATAGGGCCTGTGTGGTGGAAGGGCTGTAGCCCAGGACTTGTTGAAAACTAGTTTAAGGTCATGAGAGCAAGAAGGGACTTTGTCTAAAGATGGAAAATCAGAGGATTCAGTGACCTGTGCTTCAACAGCAGCAACCATGAAATCAGGGGAAACAGTAGAATCAGGAGGCTTGAAAAAATGATTCTCACACCCGAAATCCCAGCCTATGACCTCACCTGAACGCCAATTAATTCGTGGGTTGTGTTGTATTAACCATGGGTAGCCTAGAACGAGAGGATGAGCAGGAAAGTCAAAAACATGAAAACTGATTCTCTCCTCATGATGATCAGGAAAACAAAGGGAAATAGGCTGCGTATGGTGTATTACCTTGCATATAACTGCCGTCTAGTGCACAAGCCTCCAAAGGTAGGGACATTTCAAGGACCTGTAGACCCAGAAGATTAACCACAGTTCTATCCAAAAAATTAGCGTCAGAACCCGAATCAATCAAAACTAGAACCTCTAGGGATTTCTCAGAGGATTTAAGCCATACTTTAAGTTGGTAACAAGAAGGAGTTGGCATAGGTTAGGGTTCGGCTCAACAGTGCCCTCTGCCTCACTGCTGAGCCTTGGCTTTTAAATGACACTTAGCAACGAAATGTCTGAGTTTCCCAGAATACAAACATCTTTTTTCCGCAATTCGTCGAGTACGCTCCTCCGGAGTCAACCAGGTTCTTCCCAGCTGCATAGGTTCCTCTGGGGGTGATGAAGGCTGAGCGGTAAAAGACTGAGAGGTGGTATTAGGAGCAGAAACAACAGGGGAATTGCTCTCAGGAATCGGCACAG
Source organism: Ostorhinchus rueppellii (assembly GCA_030068375.1). NCBI lineage: Eukaryota > Metazoa > Chordata > Actinopteri > Kurtiformes > Apogonidae > Ostorhinchus > Ostorhinchus rueppellii. The sequence goes on along the minus strand of JAQQZY010000017.1, from coordinate 18,578,326 downwards.
AAAAGTTGGTTACTTGCCAGAAACGTTGTTGATCTTCTGCTAGAATGGCCATCTTGATGATCTCCTCCAGGGTAGAACAGTTCTGGCCCAGCTTTAATTCTCGTCTGATGGTGGGGTTCAAACCACTGAGAAAAGCTAGGATTAGAGCAGCGTCATTCCACCCCGAGTCAATGGCTAATGCTCTAAAGGTGCTAGCATAATGCCGGACTGAATCATTACCTTGTTTAGCTTTCATGATTAAGAGTCCAGCTTGCTGACTATGGACCGGGTGATTGTAGACCAGCTTTAATTCAGCCTCAAGAGTATCAAAAGACCTAATGACAGCAGAACCTTGTTCATATAGAGCACTGAAATAGCTTAGTGGGGCCCCATCCAACAGGCTAGCAACATAAGCTATTTTAGCAATCTCAGACCCAAATCTCGAGGGCTGAGCCTGGAAAACTAGTTTTACCTGCGTAAAAAAATTGCGTCAGGTCTCAGGGTCTCCAGAATATTTTGAGGGAGCCGGAACATTGGGTTCACATGCAGGTAACTGAGGTGACACCGGGGAGGATGAACCAACCGCTGAACCGGCTCCAGCAGGGGAGATGGTCAAATCATCTAACCTGGATGAAATCTTGGACATGTTATCAATAATGGCTTGAAGCATCTGTTGATGGTTTCCAAGATAAATGCTCTGCTTAGAAACTGCCTCTTTTCAACGTCCTAACTCTGCTGGGTCCAGTTTGGCCAGTTCGTACTGTGATGAACAAACTTATACAGAGACCCAAGGAACAGAGGGGATCGAGTAAAAGAGGAACAGTTTATTGGTTTTTACAAACACAATGTTCAAAAAATAAATGACTCTGGTGCCAGTGGGGAAAATCCAAAGCCGGTGGTCACAGTCAGTCCAAAGGGTCAGAACCAGGAGCACAGCAGGCAAACGGTACCGAGGGGTTAAGCAGACTCTAGTGAGACAGGATCAGGGGTCAGTACACAGGCAGACAGAGGTATCAGAGGTTTCAAAAATGGAGTAGACAAAAACAGTACCGTTTAACCAGAAGAGGAGTCGAAAACCAGGGAACCCGTTCGTTCCAGGTAGATGTAATTCTGGGTCGAGGCTTACTCAAGGTCTGGGTGCAGACACAGGTCAAAAGGTATCAGGCAATCATCTTTATTTTTCTCTGTTTCTGATATTATGACAATTGATTTTAACTTGAGTTTTTGATGGACATTTACATGCTCAGTAAATAAAATATGGGGAAATACCAGAATTTTATTGAAAAAGTGCAGAATACAGAGGATAATAATGTAATAAATGGTGATAAATCACTTTAAGGTTCAATTCAAAGAAAAATTCTTTTGGGAACTGGTGCAAAAGTTGCACTGGGTCTCTATGGGTTAAATTAGATATCGCCACTTGCCTGATACACAACAATGCAAGCATCAGTCAACATTCTATTTAAACTAGCACTACATTTGTATCAGTTCCCAAATCAATTTTTCTTAAGTGATTTATCTCCATTTGTTATAGCATTACCCTCTGTATTTTGCATTTTATCAGTATAAATAATGTATTTTCCTATATTTAATTCACTGATCATGTAGATGTTCATAAAAGATCAGATTGTAGTTGAGGATTATTACATCAAAAACAGAGAAAACTGCAGAAAAAAGTGACTTTTTCAGTAAAATATATAATTAACTGAACACAAACACAAGCATTTCCATCTACTGTCATTGATCCAACTTCATGGCTTTTACTGGCAAATCAATGTTGTAGAAGATGACGGTGTTTCCACAGTAACTCTGAACCTCTGAATGTCCAAATGGGTCATATAAGATGTCCATGAAAACATGACAAACTGTATTTTACTCCAATTATTTACATGGATTGATAGAATTAGTGGATGACCAAGTATTAAACAGTTTGGGTCAGAAGATGTTTTTTCTTCATCGATGATGGATGTTTGGGTCTTTATGGGTTAAGGCAGAATCTTATTCCACAAATATGAAAATGTTGTATTTTACCAATAAAGTCCATGCCATACTTGCATCAGTATTCGCAAATACTAATTATAAATACATATATAGACATATTCATAAATACATATTCACTAATTAAAGTTACTCAAATCATATTCTGCTCATTTATTTGTGTAACAAATCTTTTTGGGGTAGATTCTTTGTTTTCTTCTGTTGCCTTTGAGAGTCTGTGTTATTACTCTAGCTTGCATTAAAATCTGCACCATCCAAACATCAAACAGATAAAATATGACAAAAGCAGAATTTCCATGTTGATCCAAGACTACTGTTGTCAGAAAATGGGAACTGTCACAGTGTAGTAACACAACATTTCCAAAACTGCAGCCACAAATGCAGAACACTGCAAGTACAGTTTTAAATAAACTCACTGAAAATGCTCATTGTTATATGTTCTTAGACATAAATTGACGTGATCTAAACCATCTCTGTTTATTTTTGAATGAAGGAAAAAAAGAAGGAAGGAAATTTAATGGACTGCTGGTAAAAATAAGCTCGTCTACAACTGTTGTGGATGATGAGTCAGGATGTCGTCTGGGGGTGTCTGGTTTTCTGGGTATTTCCCAAAGATATGTTGTTGGATAATATTATGACAAAACACTCATTGGTTTTGATCACTCACAGACAAAGTACATACTTTAAAGAAGATAAAACATGCTTTTGCATTGCATTTGAATTAAGAAGGAAAGTTTTGTGTTTTAGCATAAATACTCAACCCAACAAAATAAAAAACATGTTTCCATGTGCAAAAACCTGTTTTGTTGTTTTTACCTTCTGACACCCACACAGTAAAAGTCTGAGTTTAGCATAACTGCAAAACCACAAATTGCACTTGCTCTCCATTCATCATTTGGGCGGCTGTTGGCGAGTGCATGCAACATTATAATTTAATGTAAAAACTTTGTGTGTGTGTGTGTGTGTGTGTGTGTGTGTAATAGAAATAAAAAAGATCTTGATAATGTATGCATACTAGGATATGACTCAGAACTTCCAAATTGGGCAGTTAGAAACTTTGAACATTTGTTTGTCAGTGCAAAATACTGAGCAAGACCTGATTTTCCAAGAAACAGACATATTTCCAGACATTCATTTTTAAATAAATAGGCTTTTGTTGAATAAATGAACATGCTCTGCATTCTTTCTCTGCATGTTCGGGGTGGTATATTTGTTCTCAGTGTCATTATAATGACTTGTTGTTTTTGGCAGGGCCACTTCCCTCTTAAAGGCTTAAGTGCCAAATGGGTCTCCACCATGTGTGTTCATGCACTGAGTGATATCTCTGGCTGCCTTCCTGCAGACACAGAGGGAGGCACAAGAATTCAGCTGAAAGTCAATACCTGAAAAGTGGAAACTCTGTCCTGTCTTTGTGTTTAGGAGTCTCCTTTCGTTCATAAAACCTGTCTGAACTATGGCTTAGTTCTGCTTTACTAACTCCAAAAGCCCCTCTCCAAAAATTTGTCATCTAAGTTAAGAGCGACAGTGACGCACAGTCCCCCCCCAGACCTCCCCTTCGATGTGAGCCATAAATCACGGCAGAACCAAATTAGAATCTAAAAAAAGGAACAGAGTGGGGTATTTTGGTGAGTCTCTAATAACTCAGAGGCTCATTCAAGATGGAACGGTTGAGGTGGCATCATATCAGACCAGCGTGTCCTCAGATCTGTCTGATGAGTTAAAAAGTGGAGAATAAGTCACTAAGTTTGTGTTTTAATTATCCAGGCATTCCATTTTCCATCAAAATGTAACTCTCTATCCCTGATAACTCTTATGAATTTCACCTTATTTATTGTAACATCAATAAATACCATAACATCAGTTAATACCGCTTTTCAAGCAGTGTTACAACAACGGACCCCTTCACCAATCTGATGAACTCAGCTTGGTCACCTTTCAGCAAAAACACACATTTATAACTTTTCATTTATCTTGTACTTTATCTCATCATACATTTAAACATAGAGAATGAGTTTGGGAGTAATCAGGGCAATAAACTTCATAAATATAAGTGATAAAAAAAACACTAAGGGAAATCATTCATTCATTTTCTATACCTGCTTTATCCTCACTAGGGTCACGGGGGTCACATGGAGCCTATCCCAGCTACTTA
>JAQQZY010000017.1:18552525-18573352 GCA_030068375.1 Ostorhinchus rueppellii | reverse complement strand
GAGCCTATCCCAGCTACTTAAGGGCGAAGGCGGGGTACACCCTGGACAAGTCGCCAGTTCATTGCAGGGCTGACATAGACACTCTCACACTCACTCTCACATTCACACCTACAGGCAAATTTTTTTTTTTTAGATTAGCCAATCAACTTATCAGTGCATGTCTTTGGATTGTGGGAGGAAGCCGGAGTACCTGGAGAGAACCCACGCAGATGCAAACTCCACACTCCACACTCCCACTGGTGTGGGAATCGAACCCAGGACCTTCTTGCTGTGAGGCACAAGTGCTAACCACTGCACCGCCCGCTAAGGGAAATCAGTAAACAGTAAAATTGTAAGAATAATTGAGAAAAATCACAGCAATAATTTAATTGCATTTTTAAGGCAACAACCTCAAAATGAACAGTATTCAGCAATGATTGTGCTGTTCGGTTTAACTCTGGTGTTTGTATTGTCAGAGTATGATTTCATAATTTTAATTCATAAGGTAATATCATTAGAAAGCCATACAGTTAACTTATGCACAAGTGCATGTATTTTGAAATGTTGGATAAAATTAAAACAAAAATGCAAAAACCCTTTTAGCCTCATATATTGTTTGTTTTCATTCCTTGAAGACTGAATATCTCACATATGGCAACACTTTGCACGTTTCAGTTTAAGGCAACAGTGAGATGTAGTGGTATTTGTCCACTAGAGGGAAGCAGCAGGAAGAGGCTTTACTACTAGTTTTTCTGGAACTTTCTGGAAAGTACTTAAACTTGATTTGGTTTTTCCATGCAGTTAAAGTGTATTTCTACAACTGTAACGGATTATGAATCATGTTAATTAAGGATAACTCTAGAAATTAGATTTGACATTGGGTAAAGGTGCACATGGGTACTTCAAGATTTATTGCAGTCTCAAACTTCCAAACTAGAATATTAACATTTGCCAGTGACAAGGAGCTAATAAATCTCTTAAAGTGTTCTTAGAAAAAGAAGGAAAAAGAAAAGTTCATGCATGAAAAAAATAAATGCAACTGAGATATATAACGTCAGATTTCAGAACATGAAAGATGTATGCCTTTTTCTGTAAAAACACAGCAGAGGAGTTTTAATTTGAAAACTGCCAATTAAATGTAATAATACCCATAAATGCAACTTTATACCAAAGCAGTAGAGAATGTGTTAAAGCCGTATTGCATTACATTTAATTATGTTATAAACTGTCATGTAGGGCTTAAAAAATTCCACTATAAACAAAAAATGCACAATGTGGTGCATAAAAATTCACTAGAATGCAGAAAATTACACATACGACAATTAAGTTTTATGCTAATGTGTTACTTCAAATGTTCAAATAAAAAACACTTGCTTCTGTTTTTTTCTATTTGTGCAGAATAGCATTTGACAAAACCATCACACCACTTCTTCTGTGGTTTCAACTGAAGTGACGCCTTTGGAAAATGTAAAAATGTAAAGAGAAGTAATTGTGTTTACTCTATCAGTTTGCACTTGGCTTTACCTCAGTGCACACTTAATCCTTGTGATTACCCTAGTTACATACATAAATATCCTGTTAAAGAGAAGAAAAATGCACGTGATTATCTCTATATGCAGTTAATTCAGGGTCCTATAAAACTATATAAAACTATAAAACTTGTCAAGAAGACTGAAGGTGCAGAAAGGCTCATTATTGGTAATATTTAGTTGTACTGCAAGCATATATTTATTTTATTTATATAATTTATCCCTGAACCTAAAGCATCTGATCTAAAATGTGTAATCATTTTTACACCACCAGTCCTATCAATATGTTGAAATAAAATGAGGTTTCACAGCTTTTGAACAGAATCAGATATGATCTATTTGACCATTCACAGGTTTCATTGTGAATGTGGGAACAATGTCATCTTTTGCAACATTTATTCATTAATAACGCCTTAATGAAACCCATGTAGTCTGACAAACGGCAGTGGTTGTATATGGTTGTGTTCACATTCAGTAAGTGACGCATTTTGTTGAAAAAGTCAGTTTCTTCAAGTTTTCTCAGTTTTGATATAATAACCTTTACATTAACTCGGAGTTTTCATGAACATCTACATGATACGTAACTTAAATATCGGAAAATAACTGATTTCCACTAAAAATGCAAAATGAAGAGGATAGTCTTAAATGAATGGTGAAATACTACCAAGGAAAAGTTAAATGTAAAGAAAAATTAAATTAGGAATAATCACAAAAACAGCTCTGGGTCTTTAAAGGATTAACACAGGGGTGTTAAACATGTGGCCCATGGGCTAAAAACAGTCCACCAAAGGGTTCAGTTTGGGCCATGGCATGAATTTGTGAAATGCAAGAATTACACTGAAGGTATCAGCAATTAAGGGTGTCAAAATCATTTCAGTTCAAAGGTCACATACAGACCAATTCAATCTCATTTGGGTTTGACCTGTTGAACACAGGGTTATGACATGTAGGGTTTAGGTTAAATTTTAATGTACTTTAGGACCATAATACTCATTTTGACTTTATTTTACAATTGATGATGTTTATTTTGTAGTGGAAATGTTTAGTTTTATAAGTTTTTGCTAAAATATGTGTATTTTTAAGGTCGATAGATTGATTTTGATTAGTTTTGTTGTTTAGGTTATGATTCCCCAAGATTCAACCTTTCCAAAGAGCCTTCATTGATGTCTGTAGGTTGAAGCATTCAAAAGTTATTCATTTTTTCCCCCAAAATATCCAAATATAGTCACTTTGGTAAAACTGATAATTCCCACATTTTCCCTCTGTAAAACACATAAACATAACCACAGAAAAAATGCTCTAATATTAATATTTTACAGATAAAGTTGTCAAACTTGTAATGTAAAGTGCCAAGATGGCACTTTACATTCGCAGATGGTGTGTCTGTCCATACCTACTCAAGGCAGCTTTAAACACCCTTGTTTTTGCAAAAAAATCTAAATTTATTTGTGTTTCTAAGTGTACAGCTTTTTACCTGTCAAATAAACAACAAAAGTGACAGTTTCAGGATAAACGACAGGGTGTTATCCTTATACAAAGAGCCCATTCTTTTATCTGTACTCCAAATGATTGAAGAATAGCTGTCATTTTATTTTGGAGCGGTATTTTTCAGGCAGTTTTTAAGCAAAATCATGGTAAGCGGTTAAATAAGTTGGCTGCACAATGCTTCACAGTGTATCAAGCTATAAATAGCTAAACTTTTTCATTGTACTAAACGAAATTGAGAACAGTTTCATCCTAAAAAATGAGGCTGTTTGTCATTCACACACTCAAAGGTGAAGATTAAGGTCCAAGTGTGCCCGGAGTCAGCCTGAACGCCCGCTAAATTCGTTCGACAATTATTTTTCAAAATGTCTCACCTGTCTGTAAGTAGCTTTGGCTTGACATCTAACCTGGCAGTTATTAAAAGTAAACGCATAAATATCTGTGAAAATTGCAAGCACTTCAATTCTTTTACCACTTCCCCGTACGTCATCAACTTGATTTGCATAAATTACCCGGAACTCCCAGGTCCGGTGGAAACGCAATTACCTGGTACACTGTTTACCCAAAAAAGTTCCTGGTAAATAAGTTCCTGGTAATAAAGTTCCTGGTCTTTTGGTGGAAAAGGGCCTATTAAAACACAAACAGCCAAATGAGTGAACACGGAAGAGGATTAGGGCCACTGAAAAAAACAAAAACAAAAAAAGGTCCAAACTATATACTTTTTATTATTATTCAGAGAAAGAGGTCAGAATTTTTGTCATAATTCTGTCTTTTCCCCCAGAAGTCTGACTTTGATCTTAGATCTGACTTTTTTTCTCCTCACAATAATAATGAAACAATATATTGGACTTTTTTTTCCAGTGGCCCTCCGTACACACGTGTTTACAGCTGTAGGTTATTTACTGAGTCGTTTATGGCAGTAGGCGTGTGTTTATCTCTCAATGTGTCCCTCAGCTGAAACTTTCCTCTGCTCTGTGTATGTTTTTTGGTTGCTAGGGGGTGGAGCAAACAAACCCTGGTGTCCTCAACCCTCCTCTTACATTATTTTCATCCATGCTTACGTCTGGGACAGCAGTTCCGCATTCCGGAGCTCTCACAGACATGATCAGTACTTAAACGGGCTGATGCAACGACTTCAGCTAGTCCTAAAAAACCTACACCCGACACCTTGGTCCTGCTACGTCCCATTATCACTGCGGACTTTGGACGCACTACAGGTAAGACTTATTCCTGGCACTATTCCTGACTCTTTCTCGCTGTCTCTGTGGGTGTAGTTAGCTTGTTTATGCGCAGCTTTAACACATTTGCACATTTTTCTTGCACTTTCCTCACCACGTTGTGCTGCTGACTACACATATTTCTTACTGTTTTATTGTTTGGGGTTATTTTTGGTGGTACTGTTGTCGTTGTTGTTGTTGGAATAATCGCCGCAAAAAACATAAAACAAACAAACAAAAAAACTCTGAGTGTTTATTAAAGTTTTCCTTTACGCTGAAGTGATTTTTTCTGCCGCAGTCGTTACGTTGTTGTTACAACTGTTGTAGCAACTGTCGCTTTACTGCTCGTTATTTACAGACCCAGTTAGCTAAAATATATCGCAGCTGGTTTCGGACTGGAGGTATTTTCACCTCCGTAGTGTTCATTTCAGTGTTGCTAAACAGCAGAAGTGTCGGTTAGCTCGTTTGTAAAGGCTGTTATGTAACGCTACACACGCCACACATTGTGGCTCCTCAAAGTAAAAGCTAACTAAGCTAATGTGGCTCACGAGCCACATTAGCTCCTGCACGGCTTTAATTCTATTATTTATTACTTTTTTATTCTATTAGTGTATATACTGGTGTGATATGATCAGAAACTTAACCCTGTTTTTTTATTATTATTATTATTATTATTATTATTATTATTATTATTATTATTATTATTATTTTACTGTATTAATGTGTACAGACTGCTGTGATATGATCAGAAACAGCCAATTCACCCAGTTAAATAAACTCAACACACTGTAGCCAACTTAACACATAAGAACAATAGTGTGACAAATAGACAATCATCTATAGCATATTAAACACATTAGACTTTAAAAAGTCACATCTAGGTAATTGTTAACTGCAATTGTGTGGCACTTTACCATAATAATAGATTACATGATTAAAATAGCAGTATCACAATTGCAGCTATTTCATTTTTGTCCTTACTGCTTAAGCTCTGATAATGATGCAGTCACTACTGGCACCAATGGTAATAAACCTCTTAATACCTTTTGACAGTGTCCAAACACAGGTGCATCATTGGCAGAAAACGACTGACAAGTTTTCCCTGAGTGAGTATCACAGATGTACAACTGTGTGAAGTTTCAGAGAGGCTCTCTGTGTGTAATCCAAGAAAAAAACATCCACGCATATATAGCTAGTTTGCCTTAAAACATGGCTTGAATTTAACATATTTTTTTTAGTAGCAAGAAATGCTATTCAGATTTGGATAGATCTAAAATGTTACTCCTTTTTGGTACAGGCACCTGATTTAGGAATGTGTGAAGTTTGCATACTACTAGATAAACATGTGCAAATACTGCACTTCTTCTTAGTCACCACAGTAAATCAGTTCTCCCTGTGCTACTCAGGTGAGTCAGTAAATATCATGTTGTGGTCCTTTTAAAAGATTTACACTTTGCTATTTAACAGTAACTCTATCTGAGCCAGTAGTAGGTTCAGTTGTCTGACCTTGTTGGCCTGAAGGGTAAAGATCAGTTATGGCATGGGAAACATGATTGGTAGTGTTGGATCATATGTTTGTGCAGATTTGTGACTTTCAAGTTCTTAGGTTCAGCATTTTCCTATAAAGTGAGTGTGTACTTTCCAGCTGGTGCAATGCATTTTCGTTCAACTACATGCCATGCAGGACAAACATAACTGTGTGCTTTATTATAAATGTGTTTCCTTTGTGTCTTTATCTATGTTTGCGTGTCTAAGTGAACAAGCGTGTGTTGCAGAGGGTTTAAATGCCCCAGCGCCTGCCCGGGCACATCCGTAGGATGGTTTCCGCATAAATGGAACGCTGCAGTGGATTAATGGGGAAGGGCTGGCGAGCCGACAAGCAGCGCAGGGCCGACAGGGCTGAGAGGCTGGACGTGGGCGCACAGGGTTTATTTTAAGTAGAAATGCCTTCCAGTTCGTCTCTGGAGAGCTGGAATTGCCAAGCTGCACCCCAGTACACTGAATAGACAGCAGACGCATTGCAGGCGAGCCAACTATGCAACAGCTAGCTCTGTGATACTAATACTAATGCTGGGGGAGCAGCTATTCACTGCTGTGGGTATCACATTATCAGATTCACATTGTAGTCCCCATAAGCCTTTCCACATGGTTTGTAAAAACACTGTGTCAAGGCAGACTAGCTGTACACTGTGGAAGCAAACACCCTAATGTCCAAAGGTGTAAGGGAGGAAACAGACACTAAAAGCGCTTGAAAAAAAGCTCCATTTTAAGAGGCCTTTATTCAGTTATGATTTCCAGATTTCGTGAATTTCTTTAGGAATTGAAGCCAGTTGTCTTTGTTTGCACAAAAAACTGTGTTATCACTGAATGTCAACCTAAACATTGACCTCTAACTCTGCGCCTGTTAGAGTAACAAAAGGACTGAACACAATGTACAGTGCAGATACAGGGGGTTGTTGAATCAGTGGACTCGTCTGCTTGACGTGGGGCAGATGAGGAAATGTCACAGGACAAAGTATGAACAGCATTAAAGTGACAACCACAGATTGCATAATAACTGAGTGCTTCAACAGAAACCATTAAATCTAATTTTCTGTACGTGCTTGGCCAGTATCTTATTGTCAAGGATTGCTTGACTTAGGTTTGTCATAGACGTGAACTCTGTGCATTGAAAATGGCTTTTGCACTTCATAGTTTGATTCATTTTAATCTATGTCTGAGCCAAAGTCTAATCCTGACTTACAATGTGGAGAAAAATAGTAACGCTGTAATAATTCAACCAGGACCACCCAGATGCAGAATATAGATGTGTGACTGTATGAATGGCATGCAGCAGTGCCAAGCAGGAATCGAGCCAACAATCACATAGTAATATTTGAATGAAGGTGGCCACAGTCCTTATGCTTTGTGCATATCTACATTTGCTTTGTGTTTGGATTAACTAGAAAAATATTTCATTCTTAGGCTGAAGTCAACAATAAACGCAATAGTTAAACTTCCTGCTTTGTTGTGTCATTTCATTATGAACAAACCTGACCTCTGCATGCCCTGAAATCATCCCTGTAGATACTTCTGTGAAGAAATCCAGCCTGTTTATAACCGCTTAAACTGACTGGATACACACATAACACTTAATATTACAACATTATGTCCTACGATGGTGTATTATTCAATACACTACTGGTTTTTAATTAATAGTTTACATGCAAACATTTGTAGAAGACAGAAGTCAAGTTTGCATTGTGTTTAATCCCCTGGTGTTGAAATCCATCCTCAGTCATTTGACTCCTCAACACCAGTTTAACATAAACTGAGACAGGAAGTAGTGTTCTTAAATAGTTCTACTCAGATTTAATGCATGTTTTACTTAAAATTCTGCTTGTACAATGTCAATGTATCACTTTGCTTACACTATCTTGACATATGTCAGTATTTTATATTTATATTGTGGTGAATTTGAGTAATAAAGTTTTAGATTTTTTAAAATAATCATTACTATAGTAAATAAAACATACAAAATATGTATAAAATTGCGAATAAACTGAAGGAAAAGCTAAAAATGTTTGGCCATATGACTCAGCTACTACTGACTAGGCAAAATTAAATGCTAAGAGTGGTGTTAAAATGCTTTTGAGAGGGTTAGTCATCTAAACAAAAGGAATTTTTGTAGTTTCCACTTGATCTGCAGTAGCTGTTTAGTACATGGAAACAGAGAAATGAAAGTTTAAATAAAAAGAACATCCTATTTTCTGTCATAATAATCACTTCTGTTCCCACACACAATCACCCTGAGTGTAATGACCAGGGATGCAACTGCTACATAATCAAGAACAACAGCCATTATTCCAGGGTTTCCTCTCCTCCCGTGCCTGTAACTTGTCTTGTCCCTCCAATGAAAATATAATGAGGGCTTGAAGGAATGTTGATACTGTATATTTGGACTATCCTGTCCTCGAGAAAAGACGGTGCCAAATTCCCTGGTTTCCTCAGAGGATTGCGAAAGGCTGTAACTCAACACACAGCCTGACTGAGTGCAGACGGTAATGATGATCGCTGAGACCTTGGCTAGAGATTGAGAGAGCGTGCCTTGGCCGCAGTCTCTGCGCTCATTGTTCATTTTCACTACTTGTGTAGATCTGTAGAAGCTGTTTGCAGGAGCTTTTTTTTTTTTTGCAAGATGCTGGTGTGTGGCCTGAACAGAGACTTATTAATCCAAATTTAAACTTTAATCAAGTGTGCTGACAAAAAGCGGTCGAATAGCAGCTTGGAAAGTGTGCGTGTCTTTCCCGTAATGCCATGATCCGGTGATTTAAACTGGAGTAGTCTGGACTGGCAGTGTAGAACATAAATGCTGTGTCTCATGCAAAAACAAATTAACCAGCAAATACTTCTGACTTCTGCTGCTTTCAGCCACTGTGATGTTTGAGGTTCACTGTTTGAAAGCTCCTCTTTAAAAAGCAACAGCCAGAACTACAAATACTTCATACTTTGTTTTAGTTTTCAGGATCTGTACTTTGTTTCCTACATTTGACTGTCTCAGCATAAATGGATGAGACAATAACACATAGTGTAGGTATCAGAAATTATGTAAAACATGAAACAAGACAAGAGCAACATAAATGCAACCAAGACAAAAACTATATTAACAATGTAATGAAACAAAACCGATTTAAGAGTATGAAAGTAATGTAAAAGATGGAACAAGTGCAAAACATAAGTCGAGAATAATCTAAAACATATAACAATAAAAACATACCTGATTTCGGATTTTGTAATTGAATGCTAATCCACGTTCTTATATGACAAATGAAAAGATGAAACAAGATGTGACAGAAAAAAAATGACAATAAATGGAATCTGAACTGCAGAGAGAGGAGATAATAGCGTTTGCACTTCTGTTGTAGACACTGATAATGGATTTGCACAATGTAATAAAGTTGAAGGTCATTATTTTTAGTATACAGCTTTATGGAATAGTATTTGTATTGTGAATATATTTGCAACTTTCAGTTATCTTCGGAGATAACATGGTAGAAATGTCCTTCAAAGACCTCTTTTATGTGTATTTTACTACTGACCGGTTTTCTGTACTTTTTCACTTGTACTTTTATAAAGAAGTTGAATCTCTTCTGTTTTTTCCACACATGTATACTTCTACTACAGTAATGAGTGTGTGTAGTTTTGCCACTATACGGAGGTAATAAGTTGCCTTTAAAAACCATGTGACCTTCCCTCCCGTCTCCTTCAGTGTCTATAGGGGATGAGGATAATGGGGCAGGTCGTGCTGCTGGCTGTTGGAAAGGGGTTGAATTCCTCAGTACTGCTAATTGGTCTCAGGAATGACTCAGGAAATGGACACATTTGGTCGAACTGAAGACAGATAGAGCACGTGAGCAAAGAAGCCAGTGGATTATATATATACATATATATATATATATGGCACACAGCCAGCACATTCATATATAGGAGCCCTCACATGCACACTTTGACGCTCTTTCTTCACCCACACCTAAAGGTATCCAATGCTCACATGCAGTTAGATCGGTTGGTTTTGGGTCAGTGCCAGCGCCTGCGTCGAGTACAGTTCTATATTTCATAACTAATACATGACATTTCCTCTCCCCACCCTTCAGCTCGTCTCCTCTCAGTGGCCCTGAGAGGCAGCGGTGCCCATACTGCTGCCGCTGGGTTGTGTAGGTGTCTTTGTATGAGGTTAGCGTGGGTCTAAAAACTGTGGCACTGGCTTTTCTGCTCGACTGCAAAAGCACAGTGATGGCGTTGCATCATCAAACGCTGACCACTAATCCTTGGCTGCAGGCTGCTTGTGACAGAAGGAAAAAAAAAAGAGAAAAATACCCCTTTTTTGAAAGATGTACAATCATTTTGACTCATGCTTTTGGTTATAATTATGCACCGCGAGACATGCATCAACAAAGTTTCCCTGCGCTGTACAGATGAGTCTGCTTGAGGGTTTCATGTTATGAGTTTTTCTTGATGGGGAGTAAAAACTACACTGGGGATTTTCGGACAGTTGTCTTGTGTGGCATCTTGAAAGTGATGGAAAATATTCAACATAAAACAACCTGTCTACTCAACTTAAAAGTCACGTTTATTTCAAAAGCCTCACAGTAACACAAGCAGTATAAATCTTCGGGAATGGCAAGAAACTCACTTTTATATCTATAATTGATAGGCAACTTGCTTCACACATCATTTCACCTTTGTTTTGAAGCCCTCTGGCGAAACTACGTCTGAAATTTATATGATCTGATGTCATGCAGACAAATTTGAGGTTTATATTTGTGTATATATTGTAAGTGTATGTCTGTGTGTGCTGAGGTCTGGCTTCATCTGCGCTGGCAAGTTTCAACAAGCTGTGGTAAGGAATGGGGGCTTTCCTTGCAATATGTCTGACTAAACCCATATACACACACAGGGGTTGTGTTACAATATGAGCCAATCCAGTAGACCTAAAATAAGATTAGTCCTGAACTCACCCGATTTTTCAGTGTCAGTTTCCATCGAAAAATCGTGTTTGTCCAAGACGGAGCCTAAACTGTGTCTGTACACTGGTGCCGAGCGTCTGTCTGGCCAGCTTGGATACTGGACTCCATTTTGGCTCTAAAAGCGATTTGCTCAGTCATTCCTGATGGACGATCCAGTTCCTGTGGTCGCTCGGAGATTAGTTTGGATTGCATCTTTTGAATTCCAGAGCAGTTATTGGTCAGTGATGAGCAACGTGAGGAAAAAAAAATAAATCACACACCGAGGTCTGCTGCTCGCTGATCTCTTGATAGAGTCAACTTGAGATGTTCAAGAGAAATAAAAACTTGGCCCTTTGTCTCAAATCAAGACCTTACTCATGCAGTCGGCATTGGGGTGGACCGAATCCGTCAAACCCCCTTCCACAAAAACATCTACAAAATTCTACATGTTCTAAAAATATTTATTAATTCACGGTGATCTATTACTGACATCAAAAACCAAAACCAATGGAGCTGTAAGAACTTTTGAGCCATTGATTCACACCAAATACTACAATACCCATGAGCCTCAGCAGCTTTTGGCATGGAAAAGAGGCCTTGAAGTGCAATCAGTATTGTGAGCGGAAGTTACAGATTACAATTTGTAGAAACAGTAGAATCTGAAGCTCTGTGACTGAAGGTTGCTGAAATGTATCCTGGGACTTGTAGTCTAACACACAGTACATCCCAAACTTTTGTTGACTCAGTTCTCCCACTCCAACTAAAACATGCCAATTCCTAAAAACTAATAAATAAATAAACACAACTACTTATCTATGAGTAAAATGAAATAAAACTAGGCTACACACGAATAACTGCAAAAATGTATATTTTTACAGCATTAACTTGGGACATTTGAGCAGATTTGAGGACGAAGCCTCAAATGCACTGTGTGTTCCTCCTAGGTCAATGTGCTATGCAACATATTAGAGGGAATGTGTTTTATACCACTGTCTGACTGTTTTTACTAGCTGTCTCTTTGGTTCACCTTTAGTTTTGCTGCTGTATGGTTCCCCTTGTTGTTCGACAGCCTTTCTGTAGAATGAGAAGGCCTTGGCACCTTCCATTTGTACACCTCTCCAGGGAGCTTCAGAGAGAGGGAATTTTGTCTGAGAGAGTGAGATCTTTACCAGGGCTGTCTTGTTCTTTTCCTCTCCAGTAAAAACAACAGGCTGCTGCCAAGTGCAGTGTAAATGGGAGTATACATACAGTGGGAGAAAGGGAGGAGGAGAAGCAGAGAAAGGGGAGAAAGAGGGAGGGAGCAGCAAGGAATTAAATAATAAAATGCCTCATTGGACACTGGCTCCACACACCAGCTTGTCCTTGGAACGAATAAATCATGTGGACTGAAGGTGGATGAGAACAGGTCAAGAGTAGTATGGAGACTGAATTATACTGTAAGCACTCGACATCTATTTCAGATGAGCTGTAATGCCTTGAGAACAAGTGTACTGTGGCAACGAAGGGAAGTAATCGAGTACAAATGCTTTAAAACTATACTTAAGTAGGGATTGTAGACATCTGTACTTGACAGTTTTGACAATGTTTTGCTTTTTCTATGTATTTCTAGCGCAGATAGTTGTGCTTTCTGCTCCTTAAACAGTGATTTCAACCTGAATGAGATGAGATGATAACATATAAAAAGGATGATCCCTTGGAAATCAAGCAAAACAAACAATGGCTTGAAAATAATGGAAACAATGGGAAAGATGGAACTAAGTGAAAACAATGTAGAGATAGAATGAAGCTGAATTCAGTGTATAAATGATGCTGACGAAAGTGATGTAAGTGTAAAAAACAAAACAGGATAGAAATAATGTAGAAGATATAACGAAGAAGCCGTAATGACAAAACAGACAAACAAAGCAAAAATTATTCAAGATGAAAATGTCAAAAATGTAATAAGACAATGACTTAAATTGAAGAAAGAAAATGAGCGCAGTGTGAGTTCTTCAACAAAATGGCAACAGCATAAAAGACAAAGCAGACATGGTTATTTTTTCCTCGACTACATTTCAGAGTT
The DNA here is from genome assembly GCA_030068375.1 of Ostorhinchus rueppellii. Lineage (NCBI taxonomy): Eukaryota > Metazoa > Chordata > Actinopteri > Kurtiformes > Apogonidae > Ostorhinchus > Ostorhinchus rueppellii. The sequence goes on along the minus strand of JAQQZY010000017.1, from coordinate 18,560,595 downwards.
TGGACTTTTTGACTTCTATTTGAGTACGGAAGTTGAGTCTGTACTTCTTATACCAGTCTGTTTTTGTTCTCAACGATCAGTTTTCACACTGAATAAAGACCATGTGGACTTTTACCACCTCTGGCTGTAGATGTAACTATTATTTAGATGATTTTACACCTCCTGTGTTTCTCGTGTCATAACGCAACTACGCTGTAACACGAACCTTGGTCTTGTGACTTGAAGTGACTGACTCGGTCTCCACCTTGCTCGACAGTAAACTTCAGTCCAAGTGTAATGACACTTAGAGACCAGCCCGTGAGCAGGGTGGGGTACATTAGAATAGAGTTACATAATGCTGCTTTTTTTCATCACGTCCTCTGTGGCTTTTGTGATAGAGTGAGGCTTTCAGTTTTTGCAGAAAACAGTCAGAGAGAAAGAAAAACTTTGAATACAGTCAGGTTGTCAGCCAGTCACCCACCAGCAGAGTCAGCTGTTTCATGGCCTCTCACAATGCACGTCTTTGTTAGTTCCATATGAGAGGGGCTTTGTTTGGTTTGAACCTGCAGTGGTTCAGCTGTGGCTGAATACTCTGGAGGCAAATGTGAATGAAGTTGTTAACACCAAAGTCATACCAGAATCATTAATCTTTTGTAAAACTAATCATAGTGTCAAGTTTGGCCTGAAATCCTGGCTGATATTTTGTCGGCGGTGAAGTTAATGGTGTCAGTGGTGAGGTTTTATCGGTCATGTTGTTTTCTCAAATACATGTATTCCATGTAGCATCTCTGTTCTGTTCAGGAAATGCAGTCTTTTGTCATCTCCCCTCTATTTTTATTTCTCGGTTCTTATTTTTCTACAGTCAGACCCACCTTTCTTGTCAGATTCTTCTGAATGGCTCTGTGCGTTTCCTCAGAGATTGCAGGGATGGGCACGGTCGGATCGTCTCATGTTTCACCATTCCCATCTGTAACATTTGTTTTTTATTTGGCCATCAGAAGTTTTCCAACTCTCAGTCTTAAAGTAATTAGGGAGACGTCTTAATTCTCCAGCCACTTCCTTTAGGTCTGCACAAGTTCTGCTTTTTCTCCTCCGTGTCCCTCATTCCTCCCTGATTACATTAAAAAGTACTGTGGTCAAACCCTCTAAACTACCCGAAATCGTTGGAAGAGGGTGGTGGTGGAATGCGTGAGTGTTTTCCCTCTCTGTTTTGACACGAGTGCTTTTGATATCCGTTGAATCCTCTTTTCTGAAATCAAATGAACATTTAAAGGAAAACCGCTCGGTAAATGTTCAGTGTAGGAAATAGCCTAAAGTTTGTAGTATCACACTGAAGAGGTTTCATAGTTTCTCTTTGTATGTGAAGTTACAGAGATGAGTGTGTAGCTGCTGACAGTGTGAAGTTTGTTTTTTTTTCACTGGCTGCTGACTAAGAAGATAACATAGCTGTCAAAGCTGTCAGTATTTGAATGCATTCTTGGAAACAACAGCCTGTATTTAGAAAGATGTTCGATGACAAGGGCAGAAGACAGTAAATTAATCTTTTTATGGACAAAATGCCAACCCTGTTAGATCATAATAAAGACACTTATCTGTCTCATTAAACTCTGATGAAATCTTTCACAGTAACATGTTGTGCATTTTTTAATACTTGAGTGTAGCAGAAATGGGAACAAAGAATTAATGCTTTTCTATTCTCAAGATGAGTTTTAGGCATCTTTACTGTTAGCTTTTACTTTAGATTTATGTGGTACATTATAACACAAGTGTCTGTACTTTCTGCTCCTTATTTCACAACAAACTTGTTATTTTAGTTTAATGCATACACGATGTAAAAGATGAAATAAGACAGAAAGGACACAAAAGACTTAAATAAAAAGATGTAACAAAAAGAAACGAGACAACAAGATGTAAGAAGACGATACAGAATACACAGAGAAGACAAGGCGCAACAAACATAAGACAAAATTACATTTATATTCTGATTTGGTGCATATTTTCTTCAGATTAAGTGCCGTCTGATTTCTTTTTCTACAAGATGAAAACTGTGTAACTGAAAACTGTGAAAAGCATCATGGAGTAATGTTTTAGTGTCTGTTGTCGACACTGTTACATAGTGAACAAGGCTGATTATATTTTCTTTATCTGAACACATCCCCCCTAACTTCTCTTCCTCTTTTCCTTTCCTGTCTCTCCCTTTAGCGGTGGTGGCGGTTGGGTTGGGTAGGACATGATGCCGGGACAGATACCGGACCCTTCGCTGGCGGCGGGTTCCCTGCCCAGCCTCGGCCCGCTGGCAGGCATCTCAGCCACCACGCTCACTGATCAGCTGAAGCTGGCCGACTTCCGCCAGCTGGGCACCATGCTGTCCCCGCTGCATTTCCTGGGGAGGCTGGGCAAGAGGCCGCTGGCTATTAAAACAGAGGTAAGGAGGAGGAGAAAAGAGGAAACAGAAGTGCAGAACCTAGGGTGTGTGAAAGATGCACCAGTCAGAGGTAGAAGTGAGTTCAAAAGCCTGTTAGTGCCACTGGTTAAGACCATTGTGCTTCTATGAAAATGATGTCAGACTCTAGCTAACATCTGTCAGTAAGGAAACTAATTATTTATCTCAACATCAGATTCAAGCTGTTCATACGCTGAAGTAATGGAAAGAATTACAGAAGTAACTTTATAGTGTGATGTCAGCTGCTCAGGAACAAACACTGGTTTTAAAAATGAATGTCCACACAGCAGGGCTAGTCAACCATCAGAACAAAAATAATCACACAGGTCACAATGGGAAACAATCAGCGGACAGTAAACCTTCCAGTAAATCCATAACAATAGATATAAATAGCAATATACAGTGTGTATAGAGATGAAGTATTCCTTGTGTTTTGTATGTAACTTAATACAGTTTTGAGCCCTCTAGTACTTCATACGTGAACTGTCAAACAAGTTCCATCGAGTTGATTTTCATTTTTTATTCAGGTTTTTGTCACTGATCCAGGGTTTTTCTTAATTTCTGGCTTTAAAAATACAATGATATAATTGTCATGGAAACAAAATGCTTTGTTCACAGATGGATGAAGATGAGGAAAGGAGGAAGCGACGAAGAGAGAAAAATAAGGTAGCAGCAGCTCGATGCCGAAACAAAAAGAAGGAACGGACCGACTTCCTTCAGAGGGTGAGTTCATGACACAGCACTGCACAGTGACGAGCACAAGTAGAACAGATGAGCGCAGAGGTCAAGACTTAACCCAGACAGCTGATAGAAGATGAGCAGCCATGTTTACAGTTTGGTTAAATCTGGAAACTACACATGGGCACATATTAAATATAATAATGAGCTCCATGAAGCCAACATTTACAGTGATATTTCAAAAAGGTCATCGTTACACAACAACAAAAATCCAAGAATGTAATTATGCCAAACATTTCTGCAGACAAGTGCAGTTGTTTAGTCACAGTTGTACTTTCCTTTTGGCTTAGTAATAGTTATGTAATGTCACAGGTTTGTGGTTTATAGAGTATTTTACAATGCAGCACAGACAATCATAATCAAGAACCAGAACTCTCTATTTTATGTTGAATTATCTGAAGTGTGTCTATGCCGCAGTTTCTTATAATTCAACCTTTCTGTCCAGGAATCGGAGCGTCTGGAGATGGTGAACTCGGAGCTGAAAGCCCAGATAGAGGAGCTCCGCCTGGAAAGGCAGCAGCTAATGGTGATGCTGAACCTGCACAGACCCACCTGCATCGTGAGGACTGACAGTGTCAAAACCCCTGAGAACGAGGCCAACCCCCTGCTGGAGCAGCTGTCCGCTGACAAGAAGTGAAACCAGCACACTAGGGATATGGACTCCCTGAAGCCCAAACTCGCACCACCATGGCAGCCATTTAAACACAAACATAACTGGCAATATGTTTCTAAATAAGCACTTGAGCTCCAAGCTGGAGACTTTTGAAGACTCTGCCCAAAGACTTGAGGTTGCAGGGCTTCTGCAGTATTGCTACATGAGCTGGCTCTGTCCATTGGAAGACTGGAAATATCCAGCGTCATCTCCGCATTAAGTGTTGTTGTTGACACCCGCTGTGCCTAGTTGTTACTTCAACCACCTCTACATAAAGGGACCAATGGAAACAGTAGAGTACGCCTGGAAACAACACAGAGGAAACACACTAATATCAACATGGTGCTCTGTTACAAAAAGCTCTGAGTAGTTTGTGTGGCATTGTTTTAATGCAGACACCCACAAAGACTTAGTGCTACACAGTTTCCCTTTGTATGCTAGCCGAAATATACAGGTATAGAGTTTTTAGGATGCTATACTCAATACAAGTACAACTGATGGAGTAGAGTTTTTGTTTTGTTTTATACCCTGCCTGGACCATGGCAGTTACTGGTTGATCCGATCTGTGGTGACGCTGGCGTCATAAAAAAAGCACATATACACAAAATGTTTACACCTTTGTTTTTGGACTTGTTGTCTGTCCATTATTGTACATGTTTTATACTGCTTTGTATACATAAACATATATGAAATGCTTGTTGATCACTTGATGTGATTTGTCTATCGATCTTTCTAGTCCTTTTTTGTCATATTGCGCTGTCAAACAGCTGTGAAAATGAGCAGAAATGTTTTCAGCTGAGCAGTATTTCAATGTCTGTGCTGACTTGTATCTGCTATGTATGACTCTGTTACTCTGAATAGATTAAATTTATTTTCTAACTACAACAACAGGCTTGTCTTGTTTTTACTGATATTATCTTACATGTGTTTTGAATTTTGCCAGTAAGGTCTTGTGTTTGTTCCTCTTAATCATGATGCTACAACTATCAAATGGCCAAAGTTGTATAATCATGTTTTCTTCAGCTCAGGCACACTGCCAGAATCAGAGCCTTACTTTCATTTGCAAGTCAGCAAGAAGGTGTGTTACTCCTGTAAAGCACTGTTCAGGGCCTAGAGGATGATAACACAACTGACAGGGTGAAAACACTCAACAGTATTTCAGGTTGTACTGCTTTTCACCAGTCATCTACTTGTAGATTCATGAAAATATCTGAAGACTCATCTCAGATTGAACAAAAACAACACATATTCATAAAATTAGTGTTAAAGTGTTCCAAGTAGTAGACAGACCAAAAAACTTAATACATTTTCCTATGTACCTTAATGACAAAACATGAGCATTTCCATAAAAAAATAAACAAAAACCTTATACTTTGCTATAGTTCACAAAGTATGTAGGCTCACATGCTGATGCTTACGACATAAAAGTGATTATTCTCTTTTAACCTCTGTCTAATTTCAGTCAACTCATCCAAAATGTCATTAGAAAATCAAAGACAAAAGGTACAAAAACTAGAACACCTATATCTATGTGGATATTTTACTTCTTCCATCTCCCATTAGTCATTATGAGGCATTGGATTTATCTTTTGACCCTGTCTGTAACACTGGATATAATGTTCAAAGAACAACTGCACAAACTGATGTTTCACTATTAATAATCCAATGATATTATTCATAATAATATATCATGACTTTGACTTCAATATTTGTATTATCTTTTGATACTTACACATTGTTACTTTTTTTCATGGAAGATTTAAGCTTGTGAGGGAGTACTTCTTCAGTGCATTGGTGCTTTTACTTGTTTCCTGGTACTTACAGACCATGTTTTGTGGTTAACAGCTCCATCTAGTGGAAAAGACGGAGAAGTGCAAACAGAGTGGTCAATTAGTTTTCAACAGATTTTACAGAAGTCATTTGTTACTTAGCACTAAAAGAAAAAAAAAAGTCAGTTAATCTCAGTTTTAATCAATTTTGATTATTATTATTATTTATTTATTTATTTTTTAAATCCCGGGGCAAGGACTTTTTTCTCTGCGGTGAACAGTTTGCTAGTCCACCAAATGACAAAACTGAGGTAGGTTACTTTTTTTTTTTTTTTTATGTATTTAAAATTATATCGTAAATTAATATTACAGTTAAGTTTTAAATGGAAAAAAAACTTTAATTTAGCTAAATATATTTTGGAAATCTTTCAAACTATTAGCTTGATTAGCATCGTAGCAGTTTAAGGTAACGGCTAATCCTGACAAAATGAGAAAAAAAAAACTGAAGAAAGGTTTGTGCTCCTTTACACGCAATTTTCCATTAAAACTGATTGAAGAATTATTTTTGTGTCTGATTAGGCTGGATACCGCAAGATACACATTTATGATCCTGACAGTCCACTTCACACACACAGAAAATGAGAAATTATCTGTTTTTATTGAAAAATTCTAATGAGGTGGTGCCCAAATCCCACTAAGCACCAAATCTTCCACACACTTGATATGAATGCTGATAGGAGGACTGTAAACACCATGGCAGTCTTTTGTCACAAATATGGTAAAGGTTAAATGAAATTATCTTATTCTCCATCTTGCTTCTTATCTTTCTATACTAAGCTGTAATCATTCCCAACTTAAAGTGTCTGATGCTTGTGGACACCTTTAGAAAATAAATGTTTGCTCTTCTGTAATTTTCCAGGTGTTACACAGCTACAGTTTAGTCTGAGATGGATGAATCAGCTGAACTATCAGGAAGCTCAGGTCAGGTGGACACAGAGAAGCCCACCCATGACCATGAGAGTAAAAGCAGTGATGAGTGGGACTCTGACCTGGAAGAAGAAGGTGAGTTACAGAGACCAAACCATTTAAAAGACTTCTATGTCGCCAATCTCTCCCCTCTCGTGTCATCCTGTGTCTCATCTGTTTATTGCGGTCAGATGGTGCTGATCTGAGATCTGATGCAAGCTTTGCTCAGAGGTACCTGAAGACCTGTCTGTGGGCAGGAACCATCCCTATTCTTTACTACCTCCGCCATGTGGGTGAAGCCAGTCTGAACATGAACCACTATGGCCTGGGACCTCAGGATGCAAAAGCTCTGGTTAGTTTATTAAGTTCATTTATTATTTATGTAAAGTTTGTTATCTAAGTGTTTATACAGTGCATTTTTTCATTTTCTTGTGTTCCAGCCTAATTTCAAAATAGATTAAATGCATTTTTTACCTCAAACTTCCATACACAATACCTAATAATGACAGTGAAACTTTTGCAAATTTATTACAATTTAAGCCAAAACTATAACATACATACATAAGAATTCACAATGTTTGCCATGACACTCAAAATTAAACTGAGGTGTATCCTGTTTCCACTAATCAAGCTTCTGATGCTTCCACAACTTGACTGTAGTCACCTGTGGTAAAGTCAGGTAAATGGACATGATTTGGAAAGAGACACACTTGTGTGTATAAGGTCCTATTGTTGACGGTACATGTCAGAGCAGAAACTAAACCAAACTAAGCCAGGAAGTCCAAGAAACAGTCTGTAGACCTCCGAGAATGACTTGTATGGAAACGGCGACGTGCCATCTCCAAGGACAACTGACTTTGTAGGCAATGGCCCAACATACAACCCCTAAAAATATCAAAATTAAAAATAAACCTTTAAAAGAACCTTATATTTGTGTAAAGGACCCCTTGATTATATCCCTGATTCCTTTTATTCATGAAAATGTTATTCATTTCCAACAGAATGAGCACTTTTTTGTGTGGGACATGTTTTTGCCAAAGTTTCAAGAATCAGTGTTATGTTAATGTTAATTGCAGTTGAATAATTATACTGTATGTATACCACATGAAAAAAACAACAAACTGCACTTCCTCTGACATTCATTCATTTTCAGTAACGGTTTAAGGTAATATGTAAAATGAAGATAAATGTTGCCAAAATGCTTAGCCACTAAACAGTATACTCTGAATTGTCTGATGTAGACTAAGGGTTTATTGACAATGATGAAAAAATGTTGTAAGTTAATACTGATGTTAAGTAAATATCTTCCCATTCACATTTAGATATTTATGATCTATTTAACAGGTTTAGTTGTTACACCATGGGTTTGAGTGTCACATCCTAAATGCCTTCATTATAGATAGATAGATAGATAGATAGATAGATAGATAGATAGACTGATAGACTGATAGACAGATAGATAGATAGATAGATAGATAGATAGATAGATAGATAGATAGATAGATAGATAGATAGATAGATAG
>JAQQZY010000017.1:18536316-18548570 GCA_030068375.1 Ostorhinchus rueppellii | reverse complement strand
CACACAGAAAGGTCCCACCCGGGAATTGAACACGGGACCTTCTTGCTGTGAGGCACGAGTGCTAACCACTGCACCACTGTGTCACCCAACTTACTTAGTGCAATAGTTATTACAAAATGATAGAGTAGTTATTATTTATTTTTGAAGGAACTGTAATAATTTGGTGCATTATGTGCTGATGTGTTGGAAGCAGCAAAATGAACATCATTAGGAAGTGAGTGACTTTGACTAACAGTGATGACTGGGTCAGAGCATCTCCGCAACTGCAGGTCTTGTTGTTTGTTCCTGGACAACAGTGGTTAGAACTGAGCAAAAATGACTTCAGGAAGGAAGGACAATCTCAGGACCACTGATCATTTGTGGGAGATGATGGACTAATATATCTGATCTGTGTAGGCCCACCTCTACTACCAGAACTTCAGGGATCTGCTGCTGAAGTCTTAGTCCAGATACCACAGCACACCTTTAGAGGTCTGATGGAGTCCAGGCCTCGGGTCGGAGCTGTTTTTGCAGAAAAAGGGGAACTTACACAATAGTAGACAGGTGGTAATAATGTTCTGCTCCCATAGATGCTCGACAGGTTGAGATCTGGTTGTTCTTTAGATACTTTTGGTGGGTTTAAACCACTTTACAAATGGGGATGTAATGAGATTTGGAGATCTACGAGATAAAAGAGCCTGGTTAAAATTACACTTAAACTTTTCAGGGTATGACAACATGTAGAGTCTCAAGATTCATGTATAAACTGTTGACGTGGACTGCTAGTTTCATAAAAGTTCTACTGATAATTCACGTTTTTGTTCCTCTAATCTATAATTCCTTATTTGATGATACTGATTAGCTTATTTAAGAGACAGAAAAATAACAGAATAATTTAGGTAAATTATCCTTCTGATGTGGCATAATGAAAACAAACAGCAAGCTGCCAATTTCTAATGGGCCATCTTTCATCTGAATGGACACAAAGACTTTAAACCCACGTCTTGTTGAGCAGCCCAATTGGAAATTCACAGATTTGGCCAAATTTTCAAGGCAAAACAAAAACCTGCCAACAAACCCTTCAGATATCTATGCACCCACTGGCACACGCTGCCAATTAACATGATCTCGAAAGCGCTAATGGAATCTTGAGCGGTAATAAAAGTAAATAATTAAATTAAAGGAACCCTTGAATCATTGTTTGCTGCATTCAGGCCCATTAGGACCTCCAGTATTCTCATGGTAATCTAATGGTTGTGTTTTTGTGTTCTCGTAATGAATTCGGTGTTTTTCCTCCAAACAGTGTTGTTCAGACATTTGTGTAGGTGCTGGCAGAGAAACAAAGACGTGCACTAGGACCCATTGTGCCCTGTAATTATTAAAGTAAACAGATACTGGAGGGGTATCATACACAGCTGCACACACTTGAGCCTGTGTTTGTGAAGTGGCAGGAAGGGCCAAGCAACCCTCAAGACTTTGTCAGAGACGATCCCATTATTTGGGTCTTCTCAAGAGCCGAGCGGTAGGCCGACTAATGAGGCTTTGAAGATCCAGAATTCAACTGTGGCTTAGAATTCAGGTGGAAAACAGATCTGGCATCAAATAAAATGCTTCAGATAAGTTCCACCCTGAAGATACCCCCTGTCTGTGCCTTGTGCTTTTACTTTCTTCTTATCGAACAGTGTGTGTTTCTTCCTTTTATCCAAGATCATAGTCTGGAAAATGCATCCCAAAGGCAACGTTCAACAAGTGAAGACGCACACGAAAAATACATTACTCACTTTATACCAACAACTAGTTGGGCGCTCCTCTAATCCCACAATATTATCAAACAGAAGCCATCATTGTGTCAGTCATTGCACTTCCATAATAAGATAATAAAATACAATTATAAGACTCTTATTAGTTTTAATCTGAGTTGGTGCTAGTTGATTGTATACATTTTAGTTTTTAGTCCAGGGCATGGATTTTTGATCTCAAAACAGTAAAATAATAGCATAACAACAGAAATAATTACAAATCTGAATTTCTCTCTTTATGTTAGTGCAAAAAATGTTAAATTACAGCATGAAAATGTTTACAATAACAGATTATTCTTTCATAAAAAATGTGACAAACGTGAAAGTGTGTGAAAAACCTCAAAGAAAAAAAGTGCGATTTTAATATCATGCGTCAGTTTATCATTTACACATGTGCATTGAATACTGAACTGAAAAACATATAGCACTTAACTTGCCCATCAGTACATCTTGTCCAGCCTGAGTGCCAACCTCCACTATCAACGTCTTCTGTCCAATTTTTTGACTTTGCAAATTTGTCCTGTGTGTCAGACCGAACCCTCTGGAGGGCTGGTTTTGGTTGTAGGTCTGACAGCCCTGGTCTTGGACTCTCCAGTGTTTAAGAAAGCGACTTCCAGCCTCTGCCCCCTTCAATGGATCTCTAAAATATGCATGTTTACTCTCATTTGGTGCCCTACAAATACACTAAAGTTCAAAATGTTTTCTTAGCAGCTGCATCAGCTCTGGACACTCTTGACATCCAGTTAGGTTCTCCAAAAATTCAGCTAAAATACTTCACCATCCTTTTTGCAAACTTAAACCTGTTACATATCTCATGAGAACAGAGACCAATCTTCTCCCTCCCAAGAAGACCCAAATTTGGAGGTCTTGCAGCTTGTTCTTGACACTTCACGCAGGCAGAACTTTCTTCTCGTGCATGTGTGCGAACTCTTGCAGAAGACTTCCCTGGAGTTCTGCACTTGACTTTCTCAAGAAGCATCCTTTTGTTTTTGCCACCTCAAGAAAAAGACCAAATGTGTTTTCATGGGGTACATAGCAAACCTTACTGTGTTTTTGTCTAGTTGGATATTTGTTCTGAGGCTCTAACCATCAGTTCTACAGATCCATACTCCTGCCTGTTTTGCTGTTTCTAACAACTTCAAGGTCTACGTGTTCACTTTCCATCTAATATTTCCCACCCATGAACGGGTCCTATTGGAATGAAATTAACATTAATACAGGGTATTTGCACAGGTCTTAAAAGTCTGGAATTTTGTGTGAAAGTCAAAGTATAACAAAAAAGTTACAGCCAAATTTCAGAGTACCTTCAAGGGTACATAATCTTGTTAGACAATACATGAGGAAAGCATATACCATATTTTATAATTTTGCTAACCAGTCGGTACTGGAATGAGTTGAGTGAAACCCGTTTGTGATATCCATGCACTTTTGTGATTTCCATGTTTTGAAAACATTTGTTAGCAAAACAATTTACTGCAAATGATGCATTCATACATTTAACATACACTTTTCTACTACACACAACAGGTACAATCTCAACCATAAAAGTAGGCACGCAAGTATGAAAGTACATGAAGTCAACTTGTGTGGGGGGTATCCGTTGTAAAGCAGTCTGCATTTTTTATTCATTTATTTTTTTTTTCGGATAAAAAGGAAGCCCCCTGTATTACTTTGCCTGTCAGTGGCCAGAATGTTACGGCTGATGGGTATATGACGTCAGAAATACTCATGAGTCACATGACATTAACGGCAAATATGATGAAAGAAATCCACTCAAGTTTAGGTAATAAAACTCTGAAATATTTAATGTTACATTGCTTTTTGGTTCTTTAAATAGTTACAAGTATTTATACATCATGTATATATGACAGTGAGTATTCGTTCAAGCAGTCGAGCTTAATAAAAAACAAAAATAAACCTGCTGAGATGTTGTGCGGCTGAAGATTACTCCCAACACATTGGCCGTAAAGTAACGACATACGGTTCCTGTAGTAAAAAACAAAACAGTAACTGTTTTTGTGTGAAACAACACATCTGTTTGATCAGCATTGAGAGGAAATTAAAAATGGAAAAACACATGGATAATAACTATGCGCAGCGAAAACAATAACATGACTCAGATGAGATGCTGCTTCATACAAATGTTTGGCTTTGCACTATCGACCGCCGCTCATGACGATGATTGGCAGAAAACTCATGAAGTCTTTCAGTCTTGTGTTGACATTATCTTGACATAATTTCAGCCAGTTCCTCTTGGGCCCAACGTGGAAAAAGCGGCACAGGACAAAGGCTGTCGTCTGGTAGAGCCAATTAGATTCAAGAGTATTTAAAGTGACAGAGCTGCGACATGATTTTTTTCTTTAACCCTATAACAGTCACTGGGTAGTGAGCGCCCCAGGGGGAGTTGTTTTCTGATGAATTATGATTTTGATTCATGATTCACGGCATGTACAAACACGTGCGATGCTTAAACCGCATACCGTTTGAAAGCGGAGACCGTCAGCTTTCATTTGAGACCTTTCCAATGGTACCAAGTACATGCATGTACCTAAAACTATGTGGGATCTATGCCACTTACAATTTGGGTATGCCACTTTCGTGAATTAAGTTTGAAAAAGGGGGCGACTGTTATAGGGTTAATTATTGTGGGTTCGTCTTTTTATTTAGTGTCTGGACATGTCATGGTTTCATCTTAAAACATTTTCAGCTCATTTCTCATGACATGTAATGCACACATGTAGAAAAACACTTAATGATAGAGGATGAGGAGCAGTCTTTTGGGTTTGCTGATAGTGGCCATACTTAGGATATTTCTAGTTCCAGTCTTTAAAGAACACTTGTCAAACTGACAAGTGTTGAAACACAACCTTAACATGCTCCTACTGTCAAATACAAAGGACAAACAGCTTTTTTTTAGGCGACTTTGTGCGAGTTGTGCGTGTTTTTTTTTTTTTTTGATAAAGTGTTGTTGACTTTATGCAGCTGAAGGAGCTTTGAGTTGTTTACGTGAATATCACAAGTCCAGCATGAGCACCCGAGGGTCTTCCACCACTGATTTGATCTTGCGTAAGAAAGTGACCGCCTCTCTGCCGTCAACTAGTCGGTGGTCGTATGTCAGCGCCACGTACATCATGGGCCGGATTTCCACCTGTGAAAGCAGGATGGGGTTGTGTTTATTGGAAACAGAAACAGTTTGTGATACGGTTAGTGTGTTTTTCCAACAGGCGGCTCACTTTGCCGTTGATGGCCATGGGTCGGTCGAAGATGCCGTGCATGCCCAGGATGGCAGACTGAGGAGGGTTGATGATGGGAGTGCCGAACAAAGAGCCGAACACGCCGCCGTTACTGATTGTAAACGTACCTCCGTCCATATCCTCAACGGCGAGTTCGTTTTTACGTGCCTGCATGAAGGAGAATGTTGAATGTTTGTCACAAATATCAGCATGTTCCATAAAACGTCAAACAGAAAATGCAAATTAACCCTTAAAAAACCTAGAACTATTTTTGTGGCGACTTCCAGATGAATTCTTCCTTTACATTTAACTTTAACTGAGTGTTTTATCACTATTTACCATAATATTATATTATGTGTTTCGTATTTTTCAGTGTAAATCAGATGTTTTTCTATATTTATTCATCATGCAGATGTTCAAAAACCTGAGGATAAACTCAAAAGGTCATTATATTAAAATAGAAAGTGACTTTCAATAAAATAATTGAACATCTCCATAACCAGTCATTAGTCAAACTATATGGGTTGTATTTGTGAATCATTAGTGCAGAAGATTACATTGTTCATGTTCACGACGCAGCCTCTGAACATCCATAGGTTATTTTCATGAAAACTGTATTTTACTCTATTTACATATTGATAGGATTAGTGGATCAAAGTTTGTGAAATATTTTTGAACAGTAGATGCTTTAAAAAAAAAAAAATAAAAAAAAAAAAAGTGACTATTTAAATATATTTATATGCATATATATGCAAAATCACCTCAAGCAAGTATTAAAGTTTTTTTTGTCAGTGTGAAACTTGGCACTTCCATAAACATTTTAATATAAAATCAAAATGCAGTTAATGAGAACATTAAAGCATCAGATGACTCAATGTTTGTTTTTTTTAATTTGGAAAACCCAAGTGATATTCCACGCAGCAGAAATTTCGATCTGTGGGAAACCTCTTTCACTTGGTCACTGCGTGGAATTCCCATTCCCACAATGCACTTTGATAAAATTTCCAAAAAGGCCTGAGTGACATATCGGTTTGGTCTGTAAACAAGTGGACTGTGTTCATTAAACATCTTTGAAGTTATTCACTCAGAAGTGACTCAGGTGTGTATGGAAACACTAATGGATTAGTGATAATTACGCTTTAACTCAGGTTTTACAAATTTGAAAAAAAAATTAGTGATTAAAGTCATACGCTGCTTCAAAAACAATGCAGTAATGTGAGAATGCCATTTTATTTTATTTTATTTTATTTACCTTTTCTCCCAGTGCGTTAATGGCTTTCTCAATATCAGCGAAGTTCATGGTCTCAACATTACGGATCACTGGTACAACGAGTCCCTACAGAGAAGTTTAAGACAGACACTCCGCTGAGGAATTTACAATCAACATCCAGAAGTGGTTTTCCCCACATATGTATTTGGATCTCAGTGCTTTTGTGTATGTTTTAGAAAAGCAGAAATACCTTTGGAGTGGCAACAGCAACACTAATGTCCACGTAATCCCTGTAGATGATCTCTTTGGTGGTGTCATCAATAACTGTGATAACAATAGATACAAAGTTTCTTCTATTGCTAAAATAACTGAATATGGAAGAAAACACTATGCTGGTAGCAATGGTGATACAGGTCAATAAAGTGAAGACAAAAAAACAAAACAAAAACAGTTCAAGTGTGAGTTTTTCTTACCAGCATTAACAGCAGGTTGGTCAGTCAGAGCATGAGCTGCAGCTTTAACAAACGCCGACATAAAACCCAGTTTGATGTTGTGCTTTTTCAAGAAAGCATCCTTATGGAATTTCCTCATCTCCTGAATGTTGCTGAAACAACAGTCAAAAGCATTATAAATGGGGTTTCAGCTGGTTTTGTTTGCGAGGGTTGAATAGAACGTCTCTGCTCCGAGGTCACATACAGACCAACATGACCTCAAGTGGGTCAGACCAGCAAAATACTAACAATTACCAAGAAATAATGTTAACTCCAAACCTTTTATGTTTCAGAGTGAAACAAGTAAAATTACATTATTGAAAATGTTTACAAATAAAAGGATCTTTTTTTTTTTTTTTTTTTTTTTTATAAATGCAAAAAATAAATTGACATTTGAGAAAAATGCATTGCTCAGCCCAACAATTGTAATGTGCATTACAATTGACAGATCAGGGGAGCTACAAATACACAAAACATTTAGGGTCAGGCAGAATATTGTTGAAATTACACTTTTCTTGTTCATATTTGTTTAGCTTAATCAGTTTTTTGAAAGGATAGTTTGTAAATGTAAGCATTTGCAAAGACAAAATTTGGAGCTGTGATTATTTATGGGTTATTATGATACTCCAATTCAACCTCAAGTTCAACCCACTCAAATCAGACATCCTTGATCGTTAATGTCAATGTCTTTGCATTTGACAAATTTATTCCATGGGAGTATTTAAGACTGATTAACAACCCACACCAGTCCATTAACACCTGTGACAGAGTCCGCTATATCCATTTGGACTGAATTCATAATAAATAACAGCATAAAATTCTATCAGTCTGAGTTTTTCTGGTTCACCTCATGTCCACCTCGTTGAAGGTGGTCAACATGGCGCAGGTGTTCTGAGCCTCCTTCAGCCTCTGGGCGATCCTCAGCCGCATACGGTTCATTTTCACCTGCACAAAAAAACCCATGGTTGATGGATGTTACTGCCAACTCCCTCTGCAGAAGGGTTTACACATGTTCAGTTGGCTGTGTTGGTAAATGTGTCACCCTGCTTTCTCCTCTGCTTCCTGCTGCTGAAGGACCTGGAGCTGCAGGAGTCGGTTTGACAGCGGAAACTACAAGGTGAGACAGAAAGAGACATTCAGAAAACATCATGTTAAGTAAATAAATAGAATAATATGGGGAGTAAAGAGGAAAATTCGCTTTGTATAAAGTAGACGCGGACCAGGTTGAGCTTTGGCGGCCTGTGGTGGCACCGGAGGCATGGCAGCAGGAGTTGGCGTTGGAGGAGGAGGTGGTGGTGGAGGAGGAGGGGGAGGAGCTGCAGCAGTGGCAGGTGCTTCAGCAGCTGGAGAGGGAGCAGCTTTGGCAGCACCAGCTGAGGACAGTCAAAAGTAGTCAGACTTTATTTACCATCCATTACAGTTTACCCACATGTTTATCTGTCAGTAACAGGCTCTATTTGTTTCCAAGAAGCATTTTGGGTCAAAATGCGAAAATCTGAAAATTAATGAGATAACTGGTTTTACTCAAAAGGAATGTTTGCCTCAGTCTCACCAGATCTACTTAAAACGGTGTCTGCACATTACAGGACATTCACTTTAAGATTTCTAAATTGATGGTATAAATGTACATAAACCAATATCTATTTGTCATAACACTGTCATACACAGTGAACATATCAGTAATTTCTAAAAATTGTAAACCAGTAATATTACTCTTTTTGGTAGCACAGGTAACATAAAGAGGGTGCTTTGCATGTGCTGACACAGGGATCCGAGGAAACACACACCTCCTTTCCGTAGTTTGAAGAGAGGTGTTCCTCCTTCCACTTTGCCTCCATCTGGGACCAGCAGCTCCTCGATGACACCGGCTGCCGGAGCTGGGACTTGTACCGACGTCTGGAAGCACAAAATGCAGCACAAAGTTTTATTCATCTGCTCCCGTGAAAATTAACACACTGATTTTGCTTGTTTCCAGGCAAGGGTTTGCTTTTTTTTTTTCTTTTTTCTCCCAAATACCTTGTCAGTTTCAATTTCACACACGACTTCATCCTCTGTCACAGAGTCTCCCACCGCTGAAAATGAAGGAATGTACATCAGTGGCCAAGGTTTAATTACTGCATTACTTATCATCAGAACAATATGCACTGAGTAATACCAACCTTTCTCCCACCTCACATCACCTTCTGAAACAGACTCTGCAAATGCAGGAGTTTTGACTGTGACTACTTCATCCCCTGTAGAAAAACAACATAAACAGGAAGTTAAACAGAGCAAACATTGTGTTGAGTCCAATTGTTGAGAATTACTGCGGTGCGTACTGTGAACAGCAGATGTCTTGAAGTATCTGATGTGGAAGACATTAGCTGCTGATGGAAATTCACATCTGTAAGAAAAACAACAAAAAGGAACTCCAGTGCTTCATTAAACTAAACAGGATTAGCATTTCAAAACATTTACACATTCAATAATAATACACATTCTACAACCCCAAGACAGTCAGAGAAAGGACTTACAGCTGAGAATTCCTGTATGCTGGTCGGCTGCAGACAGAGAGGCCTACAAGTCAAGAATAAAATGCAGAAACAAAAAAAGGATATCAACTAAAGCAGCAGTGGCGACATCTACACGATATAAGGTTTATTCTAAGCTGCTGTTAAACACTTATAGATCTAGTTTATTTGTGGACATTAAAATCCTGGGACCAAATGTTACATTACTGCTGAGCTTTATAAATTCAGTTAAGAACAACTCCAGAAGTACACTCACCAGAAACACTTTGTCGAACCAACACGTTATTGGCCTGAAAACAAAATAAAAAACACATCAGACACGTTAACCACACTTTAAAAACAACCAAAGCAGTAAGATCCGGGTAGCCTAGAGCCTCGACTTGTGGTTCAAGATGGATCGTTTGTTTTTAAACATCGGAAATATCCAACTCGAATGACGGTCTGATACTCCATTTAAGCGTGGAACTTTCTACAGGAATCTTTGGGTGGAGGGACTGAGCATTTTTCCAATAGAAGGACCAGAGTCTAAAATTAGATCCAGGAATTTATTAGAGACCCAAAAAAAAAAAAAAAAAAAGTCTCTGCTCAGGGGTAATGCTTTCTAATGAGCAATCAGAGCGGTCATTATTCATGGCATTTTATTTTATACTATTTTAGTTCAATACATCAGTGTATAATTAGAGGGCATAACAGAGAAAGCATAGCATATGACAAGAGGACTTAGAAGTCCTGATCTCTCTTTTTTTTTTTTTTTTTTTTTTTTTTAAAAAAAAAAAAAAAAAAAAAAAAAAAGGTATTTTGTTGTACAGTTATGCACAAAAAACACGTGGAAACTAGCAATACATTTTCACTTATCAGTGAACTAATTTGGCTAATTACTGTGGATCTGTAGATCAGGCCAAAGATGCAGGACACACTACAAGTTCAGAAGATGATGTGAATATTGTGAAACTTCACATTTCAGAAACACCACATCAACAATCATTTACTTCATCCTTTCAATTAAACAACAGTAGTTTCCCTGATTAGACACAAACAGGCTGGTGGAGGGAAGGCTGCATGTGTATGAGTCATATGTGCAGGGTATTTTGAGGGCAGAGCCTCTGGTGAAGGAGCTTGGATTCTTTTACACTGATGTTTATGTGGTGACCTGATATAAACCTATGGATATGGGCGTGCACAGAAAGGAGGAGCTGCAAAAACACACCAAAAACATCAGAAGTGAATCAAAGCACAGACATTCAACCACCAAATTGCATGGCTTTGAGTCATTCAGCAAAACTAGAACAGGCTGTTGAACCAATGACATCTCTTCATAATTCTAGCTTCAGTCTTCTTACAGTAACGTCTGCAACATTTTCACTTCTGTGTTCCACTTTAATAGTCCAAAGTCTAGCCTCTCCATAGATATACTTTGACCCATCTTTGCCTGAAAATAACTTAATACACCACATCATAAAGGACTATAAGTTCAATTTAGTCAAACAATAAATGGAGAAGAATACAAACTGAGGCTTACATATCACCAAAAACAGTCCATTATCTCTGACAACTAATGAAAAACATTGGTACCGGCAGCTGTTTTCATAACTAATGAATGATTAACTTGATTTCCAAACAAAAGAAAAAAGGCAAACACATGCCTCTCAGGTGTGCCAATTTGTCTAGTTTCATAACCTTTCCTCTGTCAGAAAGAGTCAAACAAATTTCTTCAGCGTTTTATTATTGGTTGGTAAAAATGAGCACTCATCACACTGCTGTGATCTGTGGTAGATTACAGCATAACCATTTACAACAGGGGTGTCAAACTCTGGTCCTTGAGGGCCGGTATCCTGCTTGTTTTAGACACTTCCCTCTTCCAGCACACCTGGTTTAATTAATGATCACCTCACCATCATGCTCTGCAGAAGCCTGATAATGCTGCAATGGCTTCAAGGTATGATGGAAGAGTGAGATATCTTAAACGTGCAGGACACCGGCCCTCAAGGACTGGAGTTTGATACCTGTGTTTTATGAAGTCCAGGATTAGTCTATTGATTAACAAATAAGTTACAGATTACTTGTTGCAACACATCTACTAGCTGACATTTAAAAGCACATGCAACCACATAATGGTCAAATTAAACAAAGAGATAACCTTTACCTGCAGCCTTAAACAGGTTTGCAACAATATCACAACTCCCATAAACTTTATAAGGGAGGACTTACTGCAGGGGTTAAAGGTCAAAGTGTGTCAGTTTTTGTTTTTTTTTTAAACCAACAGCAACAGATAAAATAAAGCACTAGTGTGTTACTGTTTTGACAGGTTTCCGTTTCATTTATTGCCTAAAAGTTTAAGTCCAGCTGAAGCAGTAGCACATACATGTAACACGACATGAGTTATTTGTCAGGTCAGCTACTTAAAACTAAACACCATAAACATGGTAAGCTAGTGTTCAAGTCCAAAATTAAACCAGGACACAGAGGTTATTATTTCTAGCTTACATGTTAGCTTTCTGGAGGTGCTGCTACTGTTGACATAACGACAGTTTTACATAAACCTGCTTCCTCCAAACCGTCAGAGATAATGGGGTAATATTTTTAGCTTCTTCCCAAACTTCTGCCGCTTGAGGAGCTGTCAGTGTCGGTCTGCCCTTGGTGGGCGAGGCCCTGCTGCTCCGGCTAATGTCGGCTAGTTAGCCCGAGTCACAGTTCATTGATGCCGGGCACTTTTAGCAGTAAACCAGCCCGACAACACCGCCTGGTCCTCCCACCTACCTGGCTCACCGCTGACAGAGAGCGGCCGAGCGTCCGATACACACACTGGGATCGCGATAACATGGCGGTGGAGGGAAGCTGCCGGGTCGGATCCCCGTGTGGATGAAGCAGTAGCAACGAGTGACGGAAGCCCGCTTAGAAGGCGGTCCAGCTGGGAGGAACCACTGCAGGCGGCCGGGGGGTGTCGGACATAGGGGACCAGAAAGACGGAGATTTAAAAAAAAAAAAAAAAAAAAAAAAAAAAAAAAAAAAGGTTTCAAAATGAAGTATGGTTC
>JAQQZY010000017.1:18461000-18506323 GCA_030068375.1 Ostorhinchus rueppellii | reverse complement strand
ATTCACAGCACACCCTCCCGCACAGCCATCCACCCACCCACCCCACAGAACTGTTCAGGCAATAACATGGCAGGGCAAGTGACCACTATTACTGTCAAATAAAGCAATAAATAAAAGGAATGGAAGTATAATTAAATATAAAGCTCCAGTTTATATGGAGGCTCTCAAACTGTCCTAAATGTTACTGGTGCATAAACTTCAGGAGAAACAAATTGTGGATTTAGTAGCCTGGCACCACTAGGATTTGTGATGTTGATTTTTACCTGAAAAGATGGGGCCATCATGTGTCACTCAAGCATGTAAATCTGAACAGCACCAAACTGAATACATCTGAAACTAATCGACTGGTCACTTTGTACAGCCAGCGAAGTGGAAAACTAGCCATTTCTAGTCACGGGCCCATCAGTGCAGCTCTATCATGCAGTAAACTGTGTGGTGTGAATCAATGTTTGGGATTGAACATACTATAAGGAGAGGAGCCATGGGGGTAACGCTCAGGTACACCACGGTCAAGACCTCCACGTTCGTAGGGAGGTCTATCATATGATCTTCCATAATGGTCATCTCGATCACGGCTGCCGCTGCGGTCTCTCTCTCGAACATCCCGTTCTCTTTCCCTGTATCCTGGGCGGACAGGTGGTGGCAGAGACCTGCACGGAGGAAGAAGGTGATTACGTTCATTTAATCAACATAATTTCTTGTTTTTGTGTCACACACTCATGACTAATCACACTGCATGACACAGTACAATATAGTACCTTTCTTCAATCATGGACTGTGTGCTTGAATCAAAAACAGACAAATAGAAAAGAATATTACACATATACGGAAGCAGCGCACTTCCAATAGTGTGAAAAAAGGTGTCAAATCATTTGAGCAAACACGTTACTTGTCATCTCTTGGGGGGAAGCGTTCTCTCTCATATCTCTCTCTTTCATATTCAGGTGGAAGCTTTTCTCTGTAGGATTCTCTCTCTCTGCTGTATTCCCGGCGGTCCAGGTAAGGGTCTGGTCGTCTGTCGTAAAATGGATCTCTACTATAAGCATCTCTGGGACCAAGGGGTTCTAGGAGGTAAATTAAAGAGTTAAGTATTTGACATGACTTGAAACACAAATATCCTACAAATATACATATACAATTTTTTTTAAAACTGAGAAACAACATTTGAGCAACAGATATCTTTTACATAATAAATGTTTTCAAACCTTTTTCATATCCCCTGTCGACTGGCATCGGGTCAGGCCTTAACACAATTCTCTCCCCATAAGAGATTCGCTCAACGGTAGCACCAGGCTCTAAAACATGAGCATTAATGTTAGAAGATTCACCCTAGTTAAGATGATGAAATAAATGGTTCTCCTTTGGTTTTCCTACCGTGCCCGTGTCCATAATCCACAGTCTTTGGAATTACTGCAGATGTAGCTGCAGGTGGGTGTGAAGTCTGGTAATCTGTAGCAGCAGGTTTGGTATCCCAGGACACAGTTTCATTTATAGCTGCCTGTGCTGATGCAGACATGCCCTAAGAAAGACCAAAAAACATAAGACATAGCTTAGAGGAATTATTAAAATAATGAGAAAAATAAAAGGTTTGTTTAAAAAAAAAAAAACAAAAAAGAGGAAAAAAAAACATTTGTAGCAACCATCTGGTTCCTTACATCCTCAACAAGATCTGAAATAATTTGCATAACCAATATTTTTATGATACAAACAGAATTAACTCTAGATAATTATACAGTGCTTAACAGATAGAAATGAATATATACCTTCAGGACATTTCTGACATCTGGTGGGATCTCCAAACCAAGGAGTCCAGCAGGAAGTTCAGGTATGACTTCCGCAGGTGCAGCCTGAGGTTCACTACCAGAGGTCTTGCCCTCCTGCATTTCTCTGAGGAACCAAAAGAATGGACGTTAAGGTTGCGTAGAAGTTCCCCAAAATCCATTTGTCATTAGGAAACAGTTGAACATGAACAATCAAAACGGAATGGTGATAAGAGTTACCTTATCAATTTCAGCTCTTGAGCAGCTTTCAAGATGATTTCATGTTGTCGCTGGGACAGGGCGAGTACACCTGATCCTTGTGTGGCTGATTCACCTGAACTCTCTGGCAAGTTTGACACAGAAGCAGCAGGAGGTGGAGGTATATTCATAGCAGGCTCCTCTCTATGGTCCTTATAGCGAAGTCTGTGATCATCATAGTCTGGAGTATATCCTCTCTCTGATGGTGGAGGAAGTCTCGAAGACCGGTCCCATTCTGAAGAGGGTGGTGGTGGGTATTGAGGTTCTTCCTGTCGATACGATGGCTCGTCCCTATACTCCCGCACTCTAAGCTCCGCCCTAGCCCTGTCATGCTCATCATATGGATATGGGTGCCCCCTTTCCCTCTCCCGTTCTCTTTCCTCTGCCCAGTGATCTCTGTCCTCTCTATAGGACTCTGGTGGTTGCATGCGAGGAGGATAACTCCTCTCTGGCAGTGGATGGTCCCTATCCCACTCAGACTCACGATAATCACCCTCAAGTCGATACTCATCTGGAGGATAGTCCTGTGGTGGTCTCCAGCGATAATCGTCTTCTCCGTGACCATAATCCTCAACATAAACCTCACGATAACCCTCTTCAAAGTCCTCATGAGGACTAGGACCTGGTCGCCACATGCCCCTAGCCAGGCCTCGACCCATAGGCCTCCTCCTCATTCCTCCCCTATCAATAATCTCATGTGGAGGAATAGGAGGGCCTCTACCATATGGTGGCTTCCAGCTTAATTCTCCCTCCATTTCTTCATCATACACTGGCTCTCTTGAAGGATCCCTCATTTCATGGGGTGGTGGTAGTGGTGGTCCACGATGCCTACCTCTTCCTGCTTCAGGATGCATGGGATGGCTGTGAGGATCATGATACATGGGGTGTCTTGAATCCATTTCAGTATCATCAGGTTCCATTCCATGGCCTAATAGTTTGTGATCCATTGGTCTATGTGCTGGATGAGGGGGACGTCCTCTTCCCGGGTGCATGAAAGGAGGATGGCCACGAGGTGGACGACCCCGGCCAGGTGGAAATGGGGGTCGCATGCCTCTCACTGGAGGCCTCATTGGAGGCCTCCTTTCTTCCCAGTCGTCCCCTTCCTCTGGGTACTCGGCTGACTCTGGGTCCTCCCAATGCCTGTCTATTGGCTCTCCCCTACCCATTGGGGGACCTCCTCTACCCATGGGGGGACCTCCTCTACCCATGGGGGGACCTCCTCTACCCATAGGTGGGCCTCCTCTGATCATAGGGGGGCCACCCCTACTCACAGGTGGACCTCCCCTACTCATAGGTGGACCTCCCCTTCCCATTGGCGGTCCTCCTCTTCCCATAGGTGGACCGCCCCTACCAATGGGGGGGCCTCCTCTTACAAAAGGTGGTCTGCCCCTCATCATTGGGTGGCCTCCTCTTCCCATGGGAGGTCCACCTACTGGCTCTTCGTAATAATCTTCATCTTTTGGGTAGTAATGTTCATCTGGTACCCACATTTCTTCAGGTGGTTCCTCTGACTCCTCACCAAATTCCTCATATGCAGGGTCTTGCCAGTTATACTCTTCCTGCTCTTCTGACATTCCTAGGTCCTCTTCAGGTGGCACATATTCATAAGTCTTTTCCCCCAACTCCCCCCCAAGTGGTATACTGTTTGGTCCCTTAAAAATTCCACCACGGCCCCTCTGCCCACGTCCACGTGCTTGAACAGGTACTGGTGGCTGACCTCGTCCCCTGCCAGGGGGAGGCCTTGGGGGCTCTGATCTTGACTGCATTTGACCAGTGGCTTGTGAATCTTGTTGGACTGGGGGTTTGTTTATCAATAGTGCATCTTTCTTAGGGGGAGTTTGTGGAACAGTAGTTTTTGGTACTGCAGATGAAGGTACAGTAGTGGGTTTGCTAAAGGGTTTTTGCAAGGTTTTGCTGTCAGCGGGTTTAGATTTGTCACTGTTATCAGAAGCATTATTATGAGTTGATTTTTCAACATCTGTGCTTGTTGTCATTGTCTGTGGGATAGGGTCACTTTGTACAAAAAAGCCATCATTGCTGAGTAAGTTATCGTCCGTCATATCATCAGGATTGACATGGTCATCAGATTCTGATAAACATTTTTCTTTATCAGGCAGCCCAATAGATTTTTCGGGAGTCTTGGAATCAATATTAGCAGGCTGTTTAGTGGCTGGTTCTGCCTTAGATGGAGGACCTTGCTGTTCTTTTTGCTGTGGCACGGGGGGACGTTCAAATTGAGGAGGGGGGCCAGGGAGCCTTGGGAGTTGTTCAAACCTAGGCTGTTGGCCAAAGCGAGGTTGGTTTCCTTTGAGTGGCTGATCAAATCTTGGCGGGCCATCAAAACGCTGCCGTGGTTGGTCAAATCTTGGTGGTCCATCAAAACGCTGTCGAGGTTGGTCAAACCTAGGAGGGGTATCAAAACGCTGCCATGGTGGGTCAAATCTTGGAGGCCCATCAAACCGCTGCTGTGGAAGGTCAAACCTTGGGGGGCCATCAAACCGCTGCTGTGGAGGGTCAAACCTTGGGGGGGCATCAAACCGCTGCGGTGGAGGGTCAAACCTTGGGGGGGCATCAAACCGCTGCGGTGGAGGGTCAAACCTTGGGGGGCCATCGAAGCGATGCGGTGGATGGTCAAATCTTGGAGGAGTATCTTGCCGTGTCTGGTCAAACCTAGGATTGTTAGGTCTAAGATGAGCAGGACAGAAGCCACAACAAAAGATTAACAAAACATTTTTTTTTAAATAAAAAGATACAAGTCAAATAAAATTAACAATCATCACTTACTGTGGCCCTCTAATGCCGTGTAGGTTTGGTGATTGAACAGGGGGACCCAACGGTCTGGCCCCCATACCAGCAGGACCTGTGCCTCTCACAGGGGTTCCAGCAGGTGAATCTGAATGTGGCCCCAAGACAGTAGGAGGTGGGCCTTGGGATCCAGGAACAACAGCAGTTGGGGAATGCTCAATACCTGTCTTTACTGACTGCTGCATTTGAAGGTCTTGTCCAGGGTAATGTCCATATTGTCCCATCATCCCACTGTTATACTGATTTGTAGCAAACGGCACCATAGCAGTGAGGGTGGCCACCCGCTCTTGAAGATGGGCATTTGTAGCATTCATCTGCTCCTGCCACTGCTTCCACTGGTGCTCATAGTCCTGCAGCTGGTCCTTGTGGGGATAGGTCTGGAACTGTTCATACCACAGACCGAAAGAACGATCCCAGTCTTGGAATAAAGGGGTGAATTGTTGTTGTTGCATTTCATAGTGCCTCAGTTGCATTTCAGCAGACATTGACTAAAACAAATGACAGTGATGAGATGTTAGCATTCATGTGTTTGATGAGGTATTATTAATGGTTCTGAAAGTACATGAAGAACGCACAAATATCTCATACCAAATTAATGTGATGACTAACATACTTTGAGAATATCTGCAGATACTAATTTTCACAGAATATACATCTTTTACGCCCGTTACGGTTTCAAAAATGAGGGTTTTAGTTTTAATTATCAAAACATGTCATTTAAAGCAGACTATAAAATATTTTTAAAAACTGTATATTTCATGACAAAAAATACTTACATGTAGGTTTGGAGGCTGCTGAATCAACTGCTGATACTGTTCCAGGATGTTCTGAAGCTTTTCATGCTGCTGCATTAGAGCCTGGTATTGTAAACCTGCCCTCTGCTGCTGTACCTGCTGCCACTGTGCTGCTGCAGCCTGCAACTGCTGGAGACGGGCTGCCTCCTCTGGATCTTGAGGAGCCTCGGGCTGTGAAAAGAAACCAGGTAAGTTTAAAGCAATACTCATATATCCATTGTAACTTAGCAGACAATATATTTTATGTAAAGATGGGACTGTTTGTGATAGGAGGGCAGACAAGATGAGTGTAAGGCACTAAGAAATGACTAAGACTTCTAAGATTAATTTTGATCCAACAGATTGTCATATTAAAACTGCTATTCATTCAGTGAACTACTAACAATTCTTCCACAGTTTTCCCTCATGGAAAACTTTAAATGAAGTAGAAGACATGTCTCACCTTTTTTTTTTTAATGCAAAAACTCATGTATCATTTAAGCACTAATGGAGAAGACAGTTAAGAGACCGGGTACGACACAGACAGTACAAGTGCAGGGATATTTTTCAAGGACTGACATTTTCATGAATGGCGATGTGATACATTCACAACATATGACATGTGAACAAGAGCTGTGTAGTAATGGCAGACATAGTAATGAAGAGAAAAAACACAGTAGGACTTACTGTCTCTGTAAATGTAGGGGACTTTCCTACATTTTCATTCTGTAAATTCATGCAAACAATACAAGCAATGTTTAGAGGGTGGTATAATCCTCAAAAATATCAGAATCAGAATATCAGAATTACACAAAGCTGTAGCTCTGTGACAAGTTTTCCTCACCTGCACCTGGGAGATGTGTGTGTGTGTGTGTGTGTGTGTATGTATATATATATATATATATATATATATATATATATGCACACACACTGAGCTGTCACTGTGCAGCTCATTCTTTCTGTTCCCCTTCTCTGTCTCTCTTGGAGTGAGGAACATGTTAGCGAGTAGGGCTATCCTGATCTGGGGCCTCATGTACAAAAGGGTACGTATGCCCAAAAACCGTGCGTACGGACTTTTCCACGTTCACGTCCAGATGTACAAAGACTGAACTGACCGTGTAAATGTGCGCTGCTTCACACCAACTCCATAGCTGGCGTACGCACATGTCTAGTGCTTTAGAACCTTTGGTGACACTTATTGGTGAAACTGGGAAACTGTTAATAATCTGGAAAAAGGTCATTTCTCAGCGTGAAATGCACATCAGAGATACACAGATGAACAATGTACACACTGACACAATTCTACTGCTACAGCAGCACATCCAACACCAGAACCAGACCCTGGACCCATCAATATCAATCCTGCCATCCGAACAGGATGTGATTTCAACCATAAAAACAGACAAGAACTCTGAATTCACCTGTTGATAAATGCATTTAATGTCATATTAATGTCTCTGAAAAACATTTAGAAGAAGTCGGTCCAGTCGCTCCTTGATGCCGCTCCCATGTCCTCCTGTGAGACACATGTTGGTAAGACGGGCATCAGCAGCTGTCAGACCGGAGTAATCCCATGGTCTGTGACAGACTGGGCCTGTGTCTCACCTTCTTCTGTCTCATTGTCTTTAGGAAATAAAAAACTGAGTAATTAAACGTAAGCCAGAGTCTGTTATTTCCGCTTTGATATCCAGACATGATTCCGCTGTGATCAGATTATTATATGACCTGTAAGAATGAACAAATGTGTGGCTTACACAAATATGGAATATATATTTACTTTGGGGCTGATCTGATCCTCTGTCAGACCAGTGTCACTAAGGCGGTGACTCTGCTCAAACGGGATCAGTTCGTCCTCTTCCGCCTTGATCTTTCGGCCTCCACTTCGCGTCCACTTTGACATCATCATGTGATCACATGGAGAAAGGAATCCCACCTGCAGACCCCGTTTATACCAATTTGCATATTTAAATATGGGTGTGGAAAGGGAGGAGTCTGGTACTCCAACATTTGTGCTCAATTCCACGCTGATTGGGATGTACAAAGGAAGTGTGTTTGGATTCAGGGATACGCACAGTTTTGTTCATCTGGATTTTTTTGTGCGTATGGACATATCTGGATTTCAGCGTCCACCAGGTTCCAGTATGAAATCCACGCAAGTCTTTGTACATGAGGCCCCTGATCTACAGATTGGTATTGGCTGCCGATCGAGGGAGCCAATACCATTTGGCATTTTTTAGATGATCAGATGGGATCGGATTTAGGCATCTGGGGAGGGGACATGTCCTGCCCCCTCAAATTAGTTTCTGAAGGTAGGGACAAGCTGCACAACAGCAGGAGGCTTAGAGGAATAGGGGGTTTTCACACATGACCCAGAAATGGTTTGAAATGACTGATTTTGTGTAGCATTTCTTGTGGTTTACTTGTCAACAGTAGCACATCGACGTGTCACTGCTGTGTGCCCCAGTGTACATCCAATAAAAAAAGGCAACTATATTTAAATTTTTATGGTTTTCCTTCAGGTTTAGTTGAGAAGAAGAAATGGGTGGTCGCAATTCATCGAGATGAGGAGCTGAACTTAACTTTAGAATCCAATCAGGAAGTATGTTTGTGTGTAACAGGTGTCCTGAACACTGGCTTTTCTGGGAAGAGGACTAAAAATAATAGCAAAACCACCTAAAAATAATGACTCCAAAATGTCATTGTAAAAAGTGGGTATGGGATCAGTATCAGATCAGTAAAAAAAATTTGAATCAGAAGCACAAAAATATCCAGATTGGGCCACGAGAAGTGAGTGCTTTAATCACCCACCCTTTCCTGTGAGGAGTTTTTGCATCTCTTTGACATCATATCAATGTGCCCCTAGCCCAACCAAGCACATGTATTCACTCACTTATTGTTGACATTCTGCTGAAATAGTAAACAGCCCTTCATTTCAGTATCTGTACACAAAACGTCCACCTAGTCCTATGGGTCAATTTCAAAAGTGTAATTATAATAGCTGTACTAGCTCTTACCTTTGCCAAAGAGGTTAAACTAGGCTTGGAACACTTTTCCACAGCGGAACTAAACGGCATCATGTAGAAATTCTGTTTTCTCCCTCTGATTTAAGCTCATATACCTTTGAATGACCACAAGCATTTGTCTTTGTCAGTGTGTCAGCTAACAACAACAAAGACATCAGTTTCCCCACTAAAAACAGCACAGCAAGCAAGTTAGATCAGTGTTATAATGGCTTAACAAACTTTAACTGATCCAAAACAAGACGGTTACCCACTTGTAACATTTTAAAACAGGCCTACCTCCACAGGTGGTGGTGGTGGTGCTGGAGGTTCCTCTTTGGGTGGAGGTGGAGGAGGTGCACCTTTTCTTGGTTCTGATGGCAGTGGAGGAGGTCCTTTGCCCTTCTGTGGCACTGCTGCAGGTCCATCACCATCTTTCTGATTCTGTTTGGCTTTTTCTTGCTTCAGCTTCTGTAGATTCTCTAGATGCTGCTTATACCAAAGTTGCTGTTGCTCCTAGATGTAACAATTACATAAATATGTACCAGACACAGTATGTGACAAATTTGTTATAGTTTGAAGGAGACATAAAAAAAGTATACATATTTAATTCCAAGTTCTCTTTACATCAGGAACAACAGACTGGTAACAGGTTCTCATACACTTAAAATTACAGTTATTTCAAGTTGATGACAAACACAACTTTAACCCATCTTTTACTTATGCTTGCAAGTAAGTTGTACACATCATGCATGGTCCTGTGCAGAAGTAGGTTTTGTGTAGGAATACAGTTATGAGTGGTCAAGTATACCAGTTTTCAGACAGGTTCAGTGGTAGGTTTAAAGCTTTGTAACTTAAGAAATTTGGATTTCACGAAGAAGCCGTTAAATCACAATGATAAAAAAGAAAATATTAACACTTTACCTGCAAAGGTAGAGATGTGTCGTCTTGTGTGTTGGATAAGTCGTTGTTGTCCTGTTTGGCTTTGGGTGCACTGTTATTCTCCGGTGGATTTGCTGATGAGGGTTCCGGAGGAGGAGGCTCAGGCTGGGACTCTGGAGGCAGAGGAGGCTGTGGGTGATCTTGTTGATGAGCGGACGGTCCTCGTATCGGCTGAGGAGGGTCTCCTTGTTTAAAAAATGACTGAGTTTCAGTACCGGGGTCTGCAAATCCCGATCCCTCTTGATGCCACGATGAACCAGAAAACCCGCCCGGGAGTCCACCACCATACGAGTTTGTATTGTTCCCGTGATGCAACACCGACTGAAGCTGTTTTTGGTGAAGCATCTGCAGCTGCTGCATCTGTTGGAGGTGTTGCTCCTGAAGGCTGGAGAACAACGAGCCACCGGGTGAGGCCTCGAAGCCGAACCCCGGTGACTGTCCGGTGTGGCCGCCAGCAGGAGGTTTGCGGGCTCCAGATCCTCCATGGTTTTGCGACTGGGGTCCGCCGTAATGCCCCCAGGAGGGATACATTGTTTTAAAAAAAAAAAGTGTATGTGGCCTTTGTGCTCACATTCAGTCGGCCGGGCTCCAAGAGGCTAACCGGGCTAACAGCTAACGTTGACCTACTACCGCAAATAAAATGGCTACGTTTCCATTCCCGAGTGGGTTACGCAACATTAACTAAGTTAGTCGATTTTACAATATCGAAAGTTACTGTATCAGTAAAATACAGAAAGTAACACGTTTCGATTTGTGAAAAATATTACAAAGATCTCTGGAAATTGCAAAATTGATTTGCAGTATCTCAACAGTAGACGCACGCTGCTGATGACGGAAATACGTCACATGATAACTTCCGGCAAAGCCTTTATTTTATTTTATTTTATTTTGTATATATCAGCACATATATGTAAATTATCTATAGTCCAACTTACCAATAAAATTTTAAATTATATCATCAGCCTTATTTATGAAACCATTGATCTTCACTACACAAAGCTAAAGTGGTCTGAATTAAGTATAAATTAAATTAAATATTCTTTGAAAATCTAATTTAATTAAATACTGTGATTAAAACGTGACCAGAAGTTTGTTTTTTTTAAATTAGGATTTTGTCACTTTCTTTGAATGAAATCTTAGCTCTTGATATTAACCACAAGAGGGAGACATAAACCAACGGATAGTTTTAGAACCAAATTACGACTTGTGCATGAAAATAAAGGAACAGCTGCAGTGAAACGAGCAGCCACAACAAAAACATAACAACATTAATGATAATACTGGTTAAGATTTGTTACCTTACCATGGCCTAAATATAACCGAAGGTCGAAAGTGTTTAATTTCAATATTTTCCAGGGAAACAATAAATCAAACAAGCTCAAGGGATCTTTTAGGACAGGCCTTTAATATGTCGGAGGCTCTGGGACCAACTGTGTGAGTTCAGACTGGGTGAGAGGACTTTTTATTTAGAAACAGAGATGGCATATGGGAGGTAAAAGACCAGTGACTTTAGGTTGCCCTTGAGGTCTGATACACATAAGAGTATTTTTCCTTAAGATCACCAGTAAATCTGTATTAATTTTGACCAGAACCACTTAAAAAGAATCGTTAAAGCGGATTAATCAAGCCCGTCCTGTTTAATGTCTCCCGTTAATTAGTTTGTCAGCAGTGTTTTAATATCGCCTAATGACTTCATATTTCACTGATGACATTAAAGGGGTGTTAAAAGAGGGGAAATGGCCCATTCAGGATTCAGTTCTTTCGCTTAAGACGCCCTCGATGAATAAGACAAGGTCACGGAGGCCTAGCCTTTAGGGAGAGATACATTATCAGGGGATGGGGGTGGGAGAAATCCCATAGAGGAAGCGCTCTCCCCTCTAAAACAGCATGACGGGCACAATGTGATACAGTTCTGTCTTAGAACAATACAATGCACAGGGAATTCATGATCAGCTTAGGGCAGCCGTGCTGTATAGGATGGCAGGATAGCCCCACAGCGTACAATAATAACAGATAGTGGGTACTAAAGCCAGGAGCTTTTTGGATGAAAGAGTTAGACTGACTGTCATACAGTTCAGAAGTGGTTGCAATACTAATGCTGCATATTATTTTAGATATTCCTTACACATTTTGTTGTTTTACAGAATACA
The DNA here is from genome assembly GCA_030068375.1 of Ostorhinchus rueppellii. NCBI lineage: Eukaryota > Metazoa > Chordata > Actinopteri > Kurtiformes > Apogonidae > Ostorhinchus > Ostorhinchus rueppellii. The sequence continues at coordinate 18,494,636 of JAQQZY010000017.1, read as the reverse complement.
TAAGAGAAATTATAGGTTAATATTGTAAATGCATTTCAAGTTATCTCTTTTCAATCCTTATCAGCACTTTCCAAAGCTTTCCAAACAAGAACAAAGAAATCAGAAATCGTAAAGTTGTAGCTCACAGTATTGAGGACACTGCATTTTCTCTGTGATGAAAATCCTATGTTAAACAAAATGCTCAATGGAGGCTAATGGATCCCGAACAAGTCCATGCACTGCTTCCAAAATGCTTTGTTTGACAAATCAATTTTCCCATAACCCGGTGAGGAGAAAAGTGATGCGGATTGATCGCCCCCCCTGACTTTGTTTCCAGAATATTGTTTGATGGCTGGATAGATTAATTGGTATGACATTTGAAAGCCTTCTCTTGACTGTCAGCATCCAAGCCTCTGTACGCCAATCGAACCTCGGTCTAATTGTCTCTTCTATAATACCTCACTTCACAAATTAGAGACGGTGCCTCTATAAACTATTCCCAATGTAAGACCCAAACAACACCACGCTGCTCAATCAGAGTTTGGTTTGAATAGGGTGATGCTGGGCTGATAAGATAGAGAGCATTAAAGGGCATCACCCAAACTGCAGCGCCAGCACATCGCCTCTCAGCACCGTAGATCTGAAATATACAAATCAGATCCCAGCAGCTGCTCTGAGTAAACAGGCTTCCAGACAATTAATCTGGAGCAGCTCATACTCCTTAAATCTTAGTTACTGTGCACTGAATTAGGACAATTACAGTGTGGGGGTCATAAGAAAACATTTTAAATCAATGCCCTTGTAAAGACCAAAAAGAAAATGTTATGTTGCTATGGTGCTACACATGGATCTTTGTTTATTACATGGGTTTGTGTTGCCTTCATATGTGGCTGTCAAGATCTGTAAGTCTTGTCATGCAACATAACTACTATCATAAGCTATTTAATTCTGTTTCATATTTTTGAGGCTGTTGTGGGCAACACTGCACAATCTGTGAGCACAAATGTTTAACAGAAATGTGTTATGTCTTAATAAAGCAACATAAAACCAGAGGTTCAATTAAAAAAGTTTTAAATGGTCTTTGCCAAACAGACAGTGATGTTAAGTTATATAATCCAAAAACTAACTGCAGACAGAACTACACTGATGGTGTTGTTGTTGTCGGGTGAATGTCTGTTATTTAAATTATGTAATAATCTTAAACCACCTTTAGAACACCTAGAACTTTTGCAGTATACTGTGTATTTCACAAGGTCAGAGTAGGTAGATAGGATGTAAATGGCTGTTTTTTTTATTACTTAGAGCAAAATAATGAAATAAATAAATGGAATTATAGCAAATCAGAATGTCAATACTACTCAAGGATGAGCTAGTCAGATTAAAAAAAGCCACTTTAGTCGTGATGTCATTGATAACATGTGTCCTCCATGGAAATCATGAAAAAAAAGAGATAATAATAAATAAAAAAATTCATCAACTAAGACGCTGAACCACAAGGATATAATTTAATTAATTGTAACATAGGCAGCACTTGTAGCAGAAGTAATGCCTTTAATGTCTATGAAGTATCTCCTTCCACCTCCCACTCTAAATAAACAAAAATAAAAGGAGCTGACCATGCTTATTATAATAACTGTTGACTAACTGATTATTTGTGCATGTACCTGTTACCATTAAATTATTGGTAGGATCTGATCTGTCTTGACATTTTCACAGTAAAGGAATTAAACAAAAATAAATACTGAAATACAGCAGATGATATCATTTAATTTAAAATACAAGCAAAACAGTGCAACATAAGTTTGACAGTTCAAAATTCCCATATTATGAATGAAGCACCAAACATGTATTAAGTTGTATATTGTATAGTACACTGGTGCAGTTTTTTTTCCATCATATTACATCTGAATGTTAATTTTATCATATAACTCCCATTACTGAATGTTACACCTGAGTTGAGACAATTAAACAGCCAATCGTCTACAGTCTATTGTTATTCTATCTTAAAAAAAAAAAAAAAATACTGATTTCAGTGAGACAACAGAGGCTGTAGTTACTGAGGCATCTGCCCTTCGCATTTCATCTCCATTTATTTATCATTCACAATGACTAATTGCCTGACTTGACTTCAATTTTGTGGGCTGGGTTCCTCATAGAGCGAGCTGCTGCGCTGCCCACCTCCCTTCACTCTCCACACCTCCCTATCACCCCAACACACCCACTTGCCTTTGAAAAACTGTAATTGAATGAGTTTATGTCGTCAAATTGATTAATCATATTAATTTGTACTTATTAGTGGGATGGTTGAAAGCCATGACAATTAGATTAATGAAATTAGTTAATTCTTCTTACCCACATACTTCCAACTATAACGAAGGGGAAAAAAAGCATAGAATGGGAGACTGTTATGACAAAATTGGCAATCAAGATTTGGCTGTTAATTGAATGTCTGCTTTTATTAATGATGAGGTTTGTAAAAAGACCTTGAGAAAGGAATATTAATTGATTAATCAAAGTGTTTCAAATTAAAAAGGGAGTACACAAAGCAGAGTGTGACATTTTTTTCCCCCACATTTGATTGTAAAAAATCCACAATAGTGTCTTTAACAGGATAAAAACACAGTAGCTGCTTGAAAACAACAGTAAGCCGGTAATAAGGCTGAAATATTTGTGGATATATGTTTTAAAATGTTTTACTGTGACTAAAACAAAAGAGACATTTTGTTCAATATTCTTTCACATCTTTAATATCAGCAAATACATTGTGCTTGCACTATTCTGAAGAAATATATATATTACATTTGCCAGCAGACTGCAACACGTTGAGATGATGAAGAGGCTCCGCTGTAATAAAATAGTGCACAGACTGAAGGTCCTCAGACTTTACAGTAAAGCTGGAAGTTGGCTGACCACAGATCAGTTCTGCAGGGAGCTGCATGTCTCTGTGGGACCACAGCTATACATTCATCATGCCTGCTGTGTGCGTATTGTGAAAAAAACAAAATCCACATAAATATATGTAAATGTAAGTAAACAGAGTGTGAGATCCCTTCAGGAGATAGGCTCCTTTGAATTTCATTACGCAACAAGCTGTCTGGTGGTTATAAACGACGCTCATGAAAAAGTAGTGATTTTTCGATATGATAAAGATGAAATGTAATAGTTTATGCCACCATGAATCTGATTGTAAAGTCCACACTATTAGAAAGGCTGATAAGAGCATTTATGACTATTTGCTTTGTGTCATAAAGGGAAGTGGGCTGTTTGATTAATACGAGCAGCTGGTTGGCTTCGGGTTCACAGATTGTGCTGTTGCATATAACTTACAGAGGCAGTAATGGCTCCGTTTATACACTAAAATGTGAGCTGTCACACTTCAGATAAGCAGAATTATGCATTTACAAAGTATGATATTTGATATGCATGCTGTGTAAATGTAGGTGAGTAATGTTGTTGTTTTCACTACGGGAATATTCACTTATGGAAAGATGCTATCTGCTTATGTGGCCTATACATAAAAATAGGCTGGTTTCCACATTCAAAAAACATATAAATCTTGCTCATAGTTATGCCATATGAATGGATTACACCATGACTTCACCCATTCAGTCAATGCAAGGGGTCAGCATTTATTTTACACAGGACGTGGAGTGTATTTCTTCAGCCTTAGCTTCATATGCAGAGAACTCCTGCCAAAGAGGAAGGCAGATTAGAAATAAAATATGAAATTTGTTTTGTTTGTTTTTTGTGTGTGTTTGACAAGAGGTTTTTGTAAAGGTAGAAAAAGAAATATACTGTTTATTTCTTTAAATACTCTAGTAAGTTTACAGTTTTGTTTATACATTTTATACTATTTTCTGATATACATTAAAGAAGTGATATTTTGCTTTTGTTTTTTTTTTAATTAAGCATTTTCAAACATTTCCCTGTGGTCTACATAAACTGTAAATGCTCTGCTTGGGTCTGAATTCTACACAGGTCTATCTTCAACCCTATTTCTGAGCAATGACACCAGAAAGGTGGTTTGGAGCGCTGGCCCTTTAAATGCACATGAGCCACTTCATGCCCCGCCCCCTCCAGGTTATTGACTGTGCTGCTCTGTCCCGTTCAACCAACAATTGAATATTTGAGGTAATCAGCTGGAGGTTTAGACATATTTTCAGTATGGACTACAACCGCTGCTGCTGATAAACAATTATGTCGTACACAGAGAAATGTTTGTCGGAAGTCTTGACCTTATATAGGCAAATGTTGTGACATAACTAGTTATAGAATGTAACAAATTAAGCAGGAATTGAAACAGGTTGTACAAATCCACTCCATTTTTGCCGTAACAAATATAAAGATAGCTTTACAGCACCTGGAGGGTTCAAATTCAAACTTTTTCTTCAAATATTAGGCTCAAAATACACAAATAAATGCACCAAAGATTAATAAAAGTGGGTTTAGCAAAATATGAGCCACTTTTATGATTATCCCCTTTGGGGATTGAATCTTCTTGCATGTCTTACTCAGCAGCTCCCTCACTTTTGTGAAAATCCCTGCTCCTTGTCAGAAGACTTAGAAAAGTCGAATGGAAAGTTCCAACACAACACACCAACCTGCTGTGGACTTTCAAATGTTTGTTTTTCGGCTCTAGTTGTTGGTTATCAGCTGATCTAACAAATGTTATGCCATCTAAATGAGAAGCTGTGAATGCATTGGAAATGACAAATCAATGGATACATCTTACTTCACATAGTTTATATAGCGCACCTTTCAAATACACAAAAAAGTCATAGGAATCAAGTCCAAGAATTTCTAACATGTACCCATTCTGATATTTGTTTGACCTGGTTATACTGAGGTGACTTAAAATATCTTTCTCTGATGTGTCCATGATTTTCCATGATGTACAGTTTCCTCACTGTGTTCATCTACTGTGAAGTGAAGAGGGTGAAGCTCCAGACCCAACACTCACAGGATGCTGTTATTGCGTGTCCATTTGCCAATACTTGACTGACAGTCAGCCATGGCTCCGTAATGGCCTCAGGTCATCCCAGAGTGTACACTGGAAACTCTCCTTGAATTGACCACTCATCTTTGGATCTGGCCCTTCTACATTTCAGGATCATGATGTCCCACTGACAGGAGCCAAACCGCTCTGTGCCCACTGTATTGACAGCCTTCAATGTTAGACTTGATCAAATGCTACCGCACCAGTCAGAGGCCATCACTGGTCAAGGCGTCCTCATTGGCAGGATCTGTCTTCTCTATTTACACAGTCCATCCTCTTTAAACTGTGCTATTGATCTTGGCCTAGGTCATGGAGGTTTGGCATCATAGTAGGGGAGAAGGGAGGGAGAGTAAGGACACTCAGAAAGAGGCTTCCCCTGGGTGTCTCTAGTGCCAGTTTTTTCTTATTTAGCATTTGACCCTGGTCTTGGCTTTACCACTCGATGCAGAGGCCTTATTTTCAGCATATAGTCAATGGCTGCCAATATTTTGAATGAAGACTTGTCGCTGCTCTTCAACAAAAGCTTAAAACAAAAGAAAAACTATACAGACTGAATTTATTTGAGGTCAGAGGCTTGGAAGGCATACACATGTTCCCCCTGTTTTGATTTTTGTAAGGTCAGTGCTCATCATCAACCCACCTTTTCAAGACAGTTTTTAAGCTTCTTGCGGTGTGACAGATGCTCTGAGCAGCCACGCTTACTGTTCAATTAGTACAACGGGCATTTCTTGTGGTCGCCTGTTGCTGACGTTATTTTACAGCTCCACGCTTCAGTCCATTAGCAACACAACTGCCAGAGCAGAGCCGATAAACCATCTGGCCAGGCTCCTGAAATAGATAGCAGCCTCTTAATGGAGTGAAAAAGTAAAAGCAATTAATGTCACATTAGCACATCACTAATAAGGCCTGCCCTCCAGTATGCTGCAGTGAGAATAATCAGTTGGTTCAGACTGAGATGCATCCCAACAACCCTTTGCTGTTAGCACTGACAGACAGCCCTGTGAAAACCTTATTACATCTGTCAGGGACATTATGTGGTTACAGGTTACTCCTGTTTTACTGTCCATCTGCCGGCATGATTATGCAAAAACTATCCCAATAGTTTCCATGAAACTTAGTGGGAGGGTCGGGCATGGACCAAGGATGAAAGGCTGGAATTGTTTTTTAAGAGACAGGGTAAAGACCTGTAAATACTGAGGATGTGGCAAATCACCAAAAACAAAATGAAAAATATAATATTTTCTGGCGAAATTATTTTTAAAACAGTTGAATGATGCAAATTTGTGTCAGTTTAGCCACTTTCCTAATAATAAATATAGATTTGTGCTGACTCATCCTCCAGATTTACCTTATTCTATTGCCATATTATTACTAAATGCTTTTATTAATTTGTATTGTGTTTCCAGTGTTCTGGACAGCACTTTGGTCCACTGTGGTTGTTTTAAAGTGCTCTATAAATAAAGTTGGATTGGATCATTCATTCAGCCTCTCAATTTTATATTTGTGCAATTTTATTCAGTTCACTGTAGGGTCTTTCAGTAGTTTTCTCCCTGTATTTTTCTTATTTGTATTTGTTTATTTTATTTGTTGCCCCTGTATGCATTTTACTCATCCTACACACAGTACCTAACACTAGCATTAGCATTAGCATTAGCACAGATAAATACATATGTGCCTGTTTTCTATGATTAAGTAATGCAACTTTGAGTACATAGAAACACTATCAGTTCCTATCTGTTATTATTAATATTGCCATTAAACTCATGTATGTTTTGTTATTTTGGATAACTCATTCTATACTATTACAATGCCCTCACTGTCTTGATGGTCTACATACAAAATACAGTGGTTAGAATCGACAGGTCCTCGTAACAAGTACGAACAAACCAAAACACCATCACAAAATCAACTTGAAACTGACAAACGGAAAAGAAAGGACAAAAAAACAAAACATATACACATACATATACTCATAAATATGATAACCACACCCTGGTCTGGTTTGGGAGATTGAAAAAGCTTAAATAAAATCATTAAAAAAAAAAAAAAATTCAACAGGTCCATCATTCCTGTGTTGTTGTAATATCTGCTCCACAAAGGCTTTATCGATCTGGCTAAAAGTATAAAAGCCTCCTAATACTCATTTTCAAAGACTGCAAAAACATATTGGCATGTGAATTAATTGTAAAAATGTACCTGTGTGTAAAAATCTTCTCTTAAAGCTTAGAATGCTTATACTGTAATTAAAAAAAGACTTATGCGATAAATGAATTGATCGGGTGTTAGCATTGTTACCATTACTGCCTGATAAAAAGAAGAAAAAATAAATGTATGAAGTTACACATTAGCAATATTTCCAAACCTCAAATGAGTAATATCTGTACAACACAAAGCTTAAGGATTCTGTTTCTGCCTGTAACTGCGTATTTACAATCCACTGACTCTTTGCTAAGCAGACATCCGAATATTTGATCTTGTTCGATGCCTCTTTGCTAAGTAATCCTAAAGCGTTTAAGCTCTGTTTTGGTCACCACCACCTACTAAGAGGAATATCTTCATATGTTGGATATGTTGTTTATGTATGATATTTCATGAGAGCCATGCAAATACATAAAACCAAAACTAGGAAACGATATTTAAAAGCAAATCTGGGCAGCTGCTCTTTAAAAAAATATATAGTTGCGGAAAAAAAATACTAAGCCACCCTTGTTTTCGTCAAATTCTTGTTCATTTTAACCCTTTCATGCATGGTGGTCACTACAGTAGACAGCTGTTCACTTGTATATTCATGGCTTTTGTTGTTTTAGTTCCATATCAGCCGACACAGTGGACGCTCGTGCATCATCCCAAACACTAAACATTCTTTGCTGTTCTTAATAAACCTGATCTGTACGAATATGTTTGAGTGTAAATCAGTTGCCAGTTGTTGTAAGACTGTAATTAACAGCTTTCTTAGACAAAAATGATATATTTTTTTGCATATTATCGCCATGAAGTTAGTAATAACTGATGATAGAGTATGTTAAAATGTGAGAAAACAATAGATTAGCTGCAGTAAAAGTTTTATATTTCCTAATTTTCACACAGTTTATCACTTTCTCCAGTTTTAAATACATGTTTCTTTGCTTCAAAAATTAACCCCTTGATACCTATTGATGCAAATTCACATCAAACCCCCGCTTCAAAATGCAACCAAAATACTATCTACTTGAAAGAAAAAACGCAAGTCAAACTTTTTTTTCCACAATTGGAAATCAATTCAGGTGTTATTAAACGCATGGTGTCCAGTTGAGTGGACATTTTTGTAACTCCGTAAAAAATAGGTTCATTAAAAAAAATTCAATCACATTTTTTTTTTTCACGTCTAAGAAAAACACTTACGAAAAAAGTCTTGACTAAGGTTCTCATAATTCATGCATGAAAGGGTTAATGCCTGGTACAACTGAAGGTGCATTTGTTTGTGCAAAAATAATGATAACAACAAAAATAGCTCATAATAGTTTAATTTCAGAGCTGATATCTATCCATGTTCCATGTTTTCTTGATAAAAACCATAATCACTTCAGTTCTTCCATCAGTATCTTTGGCATTGTACTGACAAAAACAGTGCTTTTAGGCATTCCATGTTTTCTTTTCTGTCTGTTTTAGTCACATGATACACACAGGAGTTAGTACTGGATTGCATAACCACTGTTTTTGATGACATTTGATGGTCTAATAATTTTTTCCATGACTGTATAGTATTTTCATGATAGACTAAGCTATTTTCTCCCTATTGAACCAACTTTGATGATGTATTGCTTCTTTGCATGTTTGTTTAATTGGCAGTAGTGTTCCTCCATATGGAAGAACAAATCTGTGCTGAAAATTTGCTCCAAGTGAAAGTTTCCAACTTCGGTCCTTGCACCGAAGACTGTGCAAAATGTACAGAAAATGTTGTTCAGTAATCTGAAACAAACATGGCACCTACATTAGACTCAATATTTGGCCCCGCTGAAGCGCCCACATTGTTGTCATGACCTGCTTCACTTTCAGCTTTTGTCTTTGAGCTGTGCTTCAAACTTCACACAACAGCCTCATCTCAAGAGCTTTTCTAAAACAATACATGTCCTTCTTGGCTTGAATGAGACTGGGGTTTAAGATCTGGCTTAATTGTTGTCTTTTACAGTGTTTAATTATAAAATAAAAACAAAACAAAACACCAAAGCGCTGTCATTGCTGTCTAATTCCACTATGTTCCGCTAATTATGTTGTGTTAATAGAGGTTTTTCTGTTACGGCGTTACACTCATTAACTCGACGGTGACACTGCCCTTAATTGGATAAGAGGCCATTAAGTCACTTTTCTTTGATTAAAATTATTTCTTCCTTGCAGACGTCGACCCCTGGATACCAACTGATTTGAAGCACATGAAACAACACATCTTTAACCATCGTGTGAAGGCTTTTACTGTATGTCGGTTTTGCTTCTCTGAAATACTCAAGCAAGTTGCACTTTTTCAGCGTCTATAATGTGACATATCTATGTCAACATTAGAAAGTCTATCCTCGTGTACCTTCACATGCCAACGCAGAAAGAAATCAGCACACAAATGACTCCCACCTTAAGGGGCGGTGTCAGTGGCTGCTGCATGCTTTTCTTGCAAATACAACACAGCCGTATAGTTTTAATAAGGATCAGTCTGGAAAGAGAAGCTCCACAAACCTCCAAAATGTCAGACACTGCAGTATCATCACTCACAGTAAATGGGCTCGTGCTTTTATCTTTTTTGTTGAGATCCTCCTGGGTCCGGTGCACCACGGTGATGCTGTGAACTGATATGCAATTATTTTAAGCAGTGTGTAAAACACAAGCTCTCTGATCAGCTAACAACTTGGCCTGCCGACGTCTCTTTCTGTTGTTATTTGTGTGCATTCATGACCCAAACCTTTGAAATGTACTGTATTTAGAAATGATGTAGAATTGAATTTACAGTATGTCATACGGAGCATGAGCAGAGCCCTCAGTTAACCTTCAGTTTTGTTGGTGGTCAAATCACCGCCACCACCTACTACTATGTTTAAACAAGTTAATATCAAGCAGAACTCCATTTAACATTAGACCCAATATAGTCAGAAAACAGACACCACCGCTGCTTTCCAATCCCCAGTACCCCTGTTCCCAAACCCACACATGCCCTCAATTACCCTATGAGCACCACATGTGCAACATCATTAATAAGATCCACTAATAATGGTGGTGAGCTCCATTGGCCGTGAGTGAGATTTGACTAATTACTGTAATTGTATTGGAGTCATGCTCATTAAATATGAAAATTGTGTTCTGTGAAATGAATGGGTTTTCATGATCACTCTTGTATGGACAGGCGAGAAATAAATTAGAGAACAGTTTCTCGTTGCGCAATTAACTACAGCACACACAGCTACCTGCCACACCCCGCGGTCTGGTAATATAACACACACATATATACTAAGTGTGTGTGTGTGTGAGTGTAATTTTGTGGATGTTTGCCAATTTACCATTACTTGTTGCTTATGATTCTCTTTACATACACTGTATGCATGACCTACTTGCCCATGAAATGTGAAAATGTTAATATAGCACAGAGCATAAAATTACTATTGTGATTATTTGTACTTTTTTTCTCTTTTTTTTTTAGAGATGAGGTTTTCAGCTGCATTTATTTTACGTTTTAAATTTGATTTCATATTACTAGTATCACATTTTACTGTTTTGTGGTGTGTCTCTGTCTATTTTTTGGAAATGCCTGTGGAATGAAGAGTCTGAAGGAGTCTTTGTTTCAACCACTGACTGAAAATCTTCCTCAAATACAAGAGGGAAAATATTCTAACAATGTAGGCACCGTCATGGGCTGGTGGGCTATTTGTCCTTACTTACAAACACAGGCATCTTGTCACACATTTTAACCAATCCGAAGCCGGAGCTGGTTGCGGTTGTGACTGCTTCTAATTAAACCAAACTGCACTACATCATTAACAAAAACAGCCAAAACAAATGATATCGTAGTACAGTACAAATAGCAGTACCTGTGTGTGCATTCTATAAATACATCCTTACCAAAAGCATTCACAATGAATAAGATACCTTTCATTTATCTTGATTATTTTTGATGAATCATTTGTAAACACCTGTTAATGCTCTGCGGCAAGATTAAATCATTACCGGAAGACTACACCGATAAAAAAAACAAACCTGTTCACACACATTCACACACATGAAAACTGTTATATCAGCTTCTGCCTTGAGCTCCAGACAAAATATGGTGAACAGCTTCCAATCCAAACACGACGGTCTTCCCTTAACACAACAGGGTGTGCTCGTGACTCTTTACTGTAACTTTTGCTCATACTTCTTCTATCATCTCTTGGGATTTAAGCAGCTGTCAGGACTCCAGAGCCTAGACGACAGCGTCTGGGAGTGGCTAAGTCCCAGAGGAACACAGCGTCTTTTTTTTTCCCCCCCTTGCTTTTTTTCTTTTTTTTTCTGCCTGCTCAAGTTGTTTGAGAAATCTTGCAATGCAAATGTGGTACTTACCTTTACCGCCCAGTAACAAAACTATGTCACACTCATAGCCTTCTGTGAAAGCCCTGATTTTGTCTGAGGAGATATAGAGGTGAGGAGAGGCAGGTAAACAAAGCATAATGTAGAGGTCAAATGCTAATGAGCACTCCATTTGTTATGTCTGGCTCCCACCAAAGGCGAAGTAACAACGTCAGAGGCACCCAGACATAATAAATCACCCAAATAAATAATAAACTTTAAGATTCAGAGACGACTTCATGATATTCATTGTGCCACATAGAATGAATTTATAGCCAAGCCCTGATTTCTCTCATGTGGCCTTATTTAAATTACCCCATTTTAACTGCCTCCTCGTGACAGCAAGATGCCAGCAAGTCCGTTTTTAGGCCCAACACCCTACCATATAATTTCCATCTGCTCAATGGTTAATAGGCTAAGACCAGAGAGAACCCCTCTATGAACTGTAATGTAACTTACTTCACTTGAGATACAGGCCATAATGCGACGAGACCAGAACAGATGCAATGCCATGCGGGGTTTGCAGCTGTTGTGAGGCCTTAGAAAACCCACAGCTGTCCCCGCTTTGTCTGAGTCCCCAAGTAAAAGGAGACCGAAAAGGCAGACGTGACTGATGAGGTGGTGAAAACCAGTGGATGAGGAGTATCATAGGTAGATGTGACTCCACCTTTTTAATGCATGCTCGATCATTTCTTTTCCTTCCCCTGTTCTCCCTCTCTGCTCTCTGGCCGGCTTGCTCACAGGCACAGTGCGTGGCTGCCTATAGATGGCGCTCAGTTCATTTTGTAAAGCACCAGGCTTCCTCTGGGCTGTCCATCACAAAGTGCCACAGACTGCGCGGTGGGGATGAGCTGCGGAGAAAGGCACCCTTACCTGTCCTTGAGCCAGGCGAGAGAGAGAGGGAGAGGGAGAGGGGGAAAAAAAGTAGATTCAGCATGTATGTATGCTGTAGCCGGGAGCCATAAATCATGACCTTCTTCAATTTACACAGGGAGCATATTGATGGTTTCCTATCTCCTTCACTCACTTTCACCTAGTTACATTGTCTAAGACAACACCACTCTGGGTAACCATGACTGACACTTTACAGCCTATTCTCAGTGGACTCTCACCTCAGCCACTGAATAATCCTCACAGAAGCTAAAGGAAGGAGTGTGAGTATACAAGCCCAGCGTCGCAGCACAAGGTTGCACTAACAGTGTGATCATAGATTTTCTGAAAGAGGTAAAGGCTTCCTGATTAACAAACACAACCAGACACCATCAGCGGCTCTTCTTCGGCACAGACGGCCCTGACAACTGGTGACGATTTAAGAGAAAGGGGAAAAAAAAGGTTTACAAGATGGAAAGTCACTCTGAGGACAGTGGGCCATGCCCTAATTCCATTCTACGTGACTGAAAACAGAGAAGAAACTACTCGTAGTCCTTTGAGGAAACAGGTGCAATGATGAGCCAAGTTCATAACACAACATCAGGCTTTTTCTACCTTTCTCTCCTTCACTTGCAGGTTAGTGTTACAAGTATTTTTTTAAGTTGCAGTGGATAACATCTAAACATGTATGATTGATATACTGCACAGAGCAATGCACTGTGTATTAATACACTGTTGTTATTTCCAGCAATAATATGGAGTGGCGGGTGTAGCTGTGCCAAGAGAATAAATAAAAAATGAAAATCTGACAAGTCCATTTATTTGTTTAATTCAATCTTCTGTTGAGAGATCTTTTTGCAGGACATCATAAATGATTTCGTTTAGGGGAATGGTTTGTGGCAGGCTGATTAAACGTAGACTTACTCCCCAACCCCCATATTGGCTGAAGTTGAAAGCCCAGTAAATGAAATGACTTCCACAGGATTGCACCACAAAAGACGGGAGTGTGTCAGATGTGCATTCAGCCAGTGTTGTAGCCAACACAAGGTCAAATAGGACATTGTGTAGACAGCTAACCAACTGACAGTCGGGGCAAGAGGATGCCGTTACACCCCAAGGCACCGTCCTGCTAAACATACAAGTGCACATGACACACACACACACACACACATGAATGGTCATGCCAGACACTGACTGTACATGTCTTATCTCCAATAGGAGATCAGGACCAACCTGTGTGTTCCCATAGACCAGAAAACTACCCGAACACTGCATGCAAACACCGCTGAGCAACGACAAAATAATACTATGAACTCACTATTATTATGCTAATTAAATCCATTAACTTTATTAAAAAGCAGAATTCCTAAATATAGCATTTAAACACTAAATGACTGCTCATATGAATAAAGGAAATGACAGCATTTATGGCTTTTTTGTAAAAGGAAACATCTTTATGTAATAATCATGAAGCTTTCATTCTGGTTTTCTTAAGTTAACTTGCTTGTTTTTGTTTTTATATTTTTACAGATCCCTTTGGAACAAACTTCAGATTAACATTCCTCAATGTAAAACTGCAGAGGCATTGAATGTTTCATGAGCTACAGTAAATCTCACATTTTCAGAATCTGGAGAAATCTCTGGTACAAGGGACATAGCCCAAAGTCTAAATTCAATATTTCATGTTGGACTTTACTGTACATCATCTGTGTACCTATTCAGGCAAAAATGAATGTACAAAACCCTTCATTTTATATTGTGTTATTTATTGCACTATTGTGTCATGGATGGAAAACCTCAATCCTCAAACAATACATTTCTTTAGAGCAGCTGCCTTATTTTATTGCTTTATAATGTCAGATTATTAAAGCAGGCCTTAAATAGCCCTGATGACACATTAGAATTACTGAGTGTCTGTATTTGTGTCCTTCCCTCTGCAGATTATCAGTCAAATCTCCACATAACTCCAAATAAAATGAAACACACTGCTATGTTTTTGTAACCTTTAATCTACAGGACATCATCATGATAAAGTATTAATCAAACTGATCTTATGAGGTCTGAGGGTTTATGATTTGGACTGAGTAGAACTTTTTTTTGGGACTGACAGTGGATCATGTAACAAAGTCGACATTTAACCTAACAGTGATGGAGTGAAATATAAACTTAATGAACCCTTGTCAATAGTTCCCCATGTTCGCAAACTTGACTATATTTATAAAAAATTATTACAGTCATTACATAAACCATGTGATTTTATTGTCACTGTACATTCAGTGCACTGTTAGGTCTGATTCACTCAAAAAAAGCATATATTTACACATGGGTACAGTAGCCATGAACACAACAAACAAAACACAAGAAAATGCCACACAATACTGTCCAGTGAACCCCAACTGTTGTTGGCTTTTGCTTCTCATTTCCAATATTTTCACATTATTCACTTTGTCATCCTCAGACTCTGAGTGTGTGCGTACCCTGTCCTTTTCTGAGCATAGGCTAAGTTTATAATTAAAATGAACCAAAGCTTCCTTTTAACTTGATTCATATATCACAATTGCTAACATATTGCTTTTGAGGGGAGTAAACCTCTTGGGTAATCACATGTCTATGGTACATACACCTAGCAGGGTCCTTTATACACTGCGGACCAGAACGGCCAGGGAGGTTCCTCCATGTTTTATGTAAATCTCGTCATCTCAGAGTGCATGGAGATAAGATAAGTCCGCAAATGGAACAGCGAATAAGCAGCTTTCTCCTCCGAGGAATGTGTTCCCCAATTGCAGTAGGTTCATCTACATTTTTTTTAATACCCAGTCAGTGATGTCACTTTATTTCTGTGCCACTGATTCCCAGGAGGAACCCATGGCCCGCTTCCAAACCCAGTGTAATTTTCAAAATACGAATTGAGGTATAGGGTCTAGACTTCTTCACTTGCTATACGTCCTGCTGTGCCGATAAGCAAAATCAATGCCAACACAAAGCGCGTGTGTATAAAATAAAAGAATACCCCACCTTACACATAATACAATGGACACGGCGCTCCTTGAGTAATGACCGTACAATGACTTCTACAGGTTTTTCAGGTGGGCTGTAAATTTCACATGTTGATTAAATGGCCAAATTAAACAATTCATCATTATTATATCATTGCACAGCAGCTACAGTATAGCAAGGTGAAATATGCACAATACATCTGCAGTGTACAGCACTGTACAGTATGTCCACGTTGTAAACAAAGCACAACTAAATGTCAGTCTGATGCTCCACAACACAAGGAACATAGGTGGCCATATTTGCCTTGCATAGCCCAGTGATCGTTCTGTTATGAAACTATTACAGACGCCCATGAAATCGCCTTTGTAAAGGTTTAGACAAACCCTCCCCACTGTCAACCGAAATAAAATGTCTCTTGTCCCCAAGGTAAAGCCAAAGCAGAAATTTAATTGCTCCATTTCTATTGAGAATTTCAGCTTAGGAGACTATTAGAATTAATTGGATGTATCAGAACCATTTTAGAACTGAAAATAAATTAGGCATTTTTCTTTATTTTCTTATATTAACTTGAGAGAAGGGGAACTTGGGAAACAGTTGTCTGCTACCAGTCTTCAAGGTGCACAAAGGGTGTACGTGAATGATCAGGGAACAGACAAGGGATGGTCCACTTGTCTGTTTTGCTCATGTTTTTTTTTTTTTTGGCTAAAATGTTATCCCTCATCACTAAAATACTTCTTGAACTGACTTGACATAGTTCATAATATGGAAAACATCCATGTTTTGTTCTGCCAAAAGAAAAGGATGTTCATCACTTTTAGCTGTTATTATCATCAGAGTTTGAAAGGATGCTCAAATTTCAGCAGAATAAAGGTCTAACTATTATTAACATACTCCTATAGCCATATTTATGTCAAAAAGCCTTTGCGTTCAGTGTCCGTTCTACCAGTGTTTTACTGTATCAGCATCAGAAGACGGTACGCTTTGGTTTGCTAATATACAGAGGTGACACATCCCAAGTTTCATTGGGGGATAAATTAACTGCTTATTGAAGTGCATCATGGGATTTACATCCTCTACTGGATTTGGTTATAATTATCTATGCATTACATTATATTAAGTCAATAGCGTCTCTTCCTGTGGGGATGTTCTCAGATGGGTAAGTGGTCTGCATCTGTACTTACTGGTCGCTTGGCTGTACGTTTTCCTCTAGTTACCTGTTTGGAAAGCAGCTAATGGCACTTGACACTTTAAAGACAATACTGCCTTAAAGTGGTCATAGGGGAAAATATCTGTCTCACTAAAATTCTAAGAGCAGCTGATAATCTACTATTTTAATATTGTGATTTTATGATAACACGTTCCCTCTAACCTGCTCAGGTTTTCAGGGCATATTGTAAATAACTGTATGACATTTTTCTGATTGCTTTTATGAATAATTTGGCAACTGATTAGCGCTTCGATAGATATTATACTACAAAACCCTACTATTTTCTGGAATATACAGATTTATTAAATTACTTTGCACAGCTCAATGTGTCACTTTCATTAAACGTGAACTTAAAAAGCATCGGGGTGACGTGACTTGATGTATTTTACTGTCATTACTTCATATTAAATCAGTAATTTAACGTATGAAACAACACAAGTGTCAGTATACCGTTGGACTACAAACTGCTTTTGTGTCTATACTGAAAAATATGTGGAAACGCTGAAAGATAGTCGACCTAAAATGCCTAAAATGCACTATTTTGATTTAATGTGAAGTGTAAAAACTCACATAGATCACAGGAATAAAAGGGCAAAACGTTACTTATTAACACACACTATTATCAGGTGAGCTGTACGCATTTACATTTAGCAAGTGGTCTGTAACAGTTCCAAAATAATGAAGCAACAGTAAATCTGCTCGTGCCATTACACCCATGAAGACAAAGTGGACATATCTGACGCATTTGTAAATCTGTATTTGTAGTTAACTCTTACTCCAAAGCCTCACTAACATATTTACCCTGTCGTATAAGATCTTAAACATTGCTTACACTGTGAAAAAAAAAACACTGAATCGATTTAAAAATTTTCTTCAATAGGTCACACACATAAAAAAAAAAAAAATAGTTGAGTGAACCAAATTAAATTACATTTAACGTAATTTAATTTTGTTCGCTCAACTAATTTTTTTTATGTGTGACCTATTGAAGAAAAATGTTTAAGTCGATTCAGTGTTTTACTTTTTATAGTGTAGGGTTCACGTGTATGAGGTGAACACACACGTACACACACACACTTTGGCATCAACCTGGGTCTAAGAGTGTCATACAATAACCCAAAAACCATAGACATCAAACGTGCATCCAATGGCGCCAATATACTGACACTTGTGGGTTTAAAATACAGATTCTGTAAAGTTTGTGAGGATATAACAACAACAGCGACACTAGTACAACATAAGGAAATCTAATACCACATCAGCACAACTTGCAGACTGAAAACAGTTGAATCGCCATCTACAGTATCTGCACATTCTCATCAACACAGAGCTTGTATTTATTGCACAGATATCAGATTGCATTATGGGGTGTATTAGACTGGATTATGTTCTATAGGAGCTGCTGTTGTTGTGTCTATATAAAAGACGTTTTCTTGACAAGCGGTGTTATTTTTAAAACTTTCCGAGCACAGATGATAGCTTATCATTTGCATGTTTCACAGTATGTTTATTTTCCAGTATTTTTGAAGTAGTGCGGTGGGAGTTTAGGGGTCTCTAAGCGAAATCCACTGACTGAGACGCAGCCAGACAGAGCTGGCTAATACCCATTATTGCCACGTTATTCATAGATGCTTAGTGCAAACTCTTTGTGAACTATGATCACTAGCCAACCACTGTCCTTCTGTAAGCACCAAGTTGACTATAACCACTGAGTCGATGAAGCTACTACGAGGTAAATATATTACGAGGAAATCGAGAATCTTACCCCTGGTGGGCAGCGCTTTCTCTGATGACAATTATAAGAATATGTCTAACGAGTCTCCCCCCACCCAGTGCAATTTCACACAATATACAGTACACATATTATATGTAGACCAGTTAGAGACTATTGCTTTAACGACTGAGATTAGAAAATATGAAAGAAAAAAACAAAAGCACATATGTGGCTATGAAGCCATACAGTTCTTCAGGACATTTATATTAACACACTTCCTTTTAGAGATGAAAATAAGATAAGAAACAAATTCACAGAAGCTTCAGGTGATATAGAGCAATGGGTCTCTGGTTATAACAAGACCTCAGTTGCCTGATTTCTGTACACAGCATCTTTATATACAGTACATCATCATTATCCCACTTCAATTATGTTGATATTCACCCTTTAAAAACCAACTCAAGTCCCCTTTTCTTTTATGTTTATTATTATTTAAAGGTGTTAAAATTACCCAGCAGTCCACGCTTCAACCTTCTATTGTCAGTTGGCACACCACCTTTGTTTTTTAAGGGCTGTCCCTCGCCTTGCATTGGGTGATGCAGCTGTCTGTCAAGCGTCCGGCCCGGGTGTCAAGCCTTGGCCTCGAGCATCTCTAGGAATAGTTTGTGCATGGGGACTTTGCCCTGCATTTTGATGCTGTAGAAGTGCTGGACGGCCTTGGTGGCGGTCTGACGGAGCAGAGGCAGGGTCATTAGCAGCTTGCCTGCCCGTCGAGGGTCCTCCGGATGCTGGGAGGCCTCAAAGTCCTGCAGGGCCTCGTGGAGAGAATCCTGGAGCCTTTGCACAGCTTCAATGTTCTCTATGTGCATGGAATCTGGAGCAAGAAGCGAGAAAGACAGAAAGAAAGAAAAAAATATAGTTAAACCTGTCATGCATGGTGTCTTTTATTGAAACAAGTGTAAGTGTTCTCTATACCACTGTCTTTATTAGTATTTATCACCCTGAAATATTGCATCAAGAATCCAAAAATGACACATGGTCTTGGAAATGTATGTCAAATATCAGTTAATACCTTCTTTTCCTATAAGAAATACACTGCTTCAAAAAATATCGAATTAAAGTTTAGTTTGGTTTGCCTTTTGCTATTTTTTGACGGAAAATGTAACTTTCCACTGCAGTGGATGTCGTCATGCATCAATTTGATTGTAATTTGGTTTCATTTACACAATTGGACAAATGTGGAATCATTTGCAACAGAATTAGACAAAAATCTCCAAAGGACCGACAAGACAAGTGGAATTCTCTCGGCACCATATTTGAGAAAATAATGGCATAAATCTGGTCATTAGATACAAGTATACAATACAATTTTACATTGTGGTAAATGTTTTTATTTAACCTTTAGGACTCATTTTGTTTACATTGTCATCTATGCTGAGTGTGTTTTTACTCATTTTTTTATTCTTATAATAGTTTTAAAAGCTCTATGTCTACATTTTTGAAATATTCCAACAATAACTAATGATTTTAAACCACAAGTAATCATCTGCTTTCTTCAACTCGCACTCAGAAAGACAAATGAGCCTTAAAAGTTAAAAACATATTGATTTTACATTTATAAATATTGACAAGTGACATGGACATTTTTTTCAATGATGAAAAAGGAATATTTCAAATCAACAGGAATGGGAAGTCATACAAACTGAAGGTGTGATGTGTAAAATCTCGTAAAGGATAGAAATATTGTTAAGAATTGATCGCAGTGGATCCTATAATCATTCATCTGTCACCACAGTTAAAATGAATGAACCGTGACCATAACACACATCCATGCACATACATTTACAATAGACTCAGGGACATGCATTACCATATGATATATATTCACTGGTTATATTCAGGCCACTGGTTGATATAATGAAATAATAAAAGTGCATTTTGAATTGTTGATGTGCAACTGTGTATCTGACTAAAAAAAAAAAAACATGGAGTTAATTTTATTCCTGTTATATCTACACCTACAACAGCAACTCTGTGCTACCCAGCACCAGCAACTCACTTTAAATTCTGCAGCCTGTCGTTGCAAACATGCAATTTTGAGAGAGGTTTTCTCTTGTTAGTAGTTAATGACGCTCTTTAAATAAATGCCTATGTATGGCCAGGACTCTAGGGACATACAGGAAGAGGGAGAGGTAGTGCAAGTCCGTATAAATATATGGTGGGACAGGAAAAAGATTCATTTCTTTTGGTATCATGGAGCACATACATCCCCCCTGCTAATGAATTCAGATGGCTGCATTACTAGGATATCGTTCAGCTGAATGATGGCGGCAGATGGCCTTCATTTCCATAAGAAAGAGCAGTTGGCCCCCTTATGTATAGGCTCTAAAATAAAACCAGTTGAGACTTATTAAAAACTGCTCTCTATGTATAAGTCTACAAGTTAGAAAAAAAAAAAACAGGCATGTCCTCCAAAGGACAAACTGACAGAGACTGTTTTAATGGACAAGCGGTGGGTTCCTTTCGGCCAGTTTTATTGCACGGACATTTAGTGGGATGAACAACAATCAGCACCGACTGTCAGGTCTAATCTGTGTATGTATCATATCTACAATTGATTAACTTATGAGCAACAACATCAGAATCGGATTAAATATTATAATTGAATCAAAAACGTTGTCCTTTGTCATATGATTTTGTTTGATCCAACGGACTGAAATGGCTCCGTCTCATCCTAAACACACTGTATAACTAAAGCTAAACCCAACCTAGACGCTGATTGAAGTATGTGAGTGAATTAGATCAACTCTGTTATGTGTCATGAAAGTTGTGGAGTGGAGTAAGACCGTGTATGAACATGTAAATGAGGCAGAAAAAAGGAAAGTACAAGGCTAATTATGTTCCTAACTGACTGATTAAGTCTCTTTTACCAGTCGCCTTCTGTGTAAATTGCGTTTCTATCTTGGGAAATTAACTAGGCTATGTGGACCGCACATGTGTTCCAGCACTCTTCATTTGAAACCTTCATGTTAATACTGATCTGATCCTCGTTTGGCTGTGTGTTCATGTGTGTGTGTGTGAAACAGAAAGAGTAGAGTAGGGGACTGTAAAAACACAGAACATGTCGTCAAATGTGTGTCAGTTTGTGTAAATGCAAAGAGACACTGTGAGCATTTTCATATCTGTGTGTGTGTGTGTGTGTGTGTGTGTGTGTGTGTGTGTGTTCAAGGAGGTTTGGAGTGGAATGCAAAACTAACTTTGAAGAAACAATTTCCATGTAATCCGTCAGCAGCCTGGCGTCAATCCCGTCGATACTCCGCTAATTACAAAATCAATGGCCATGAATTTCCACAGCTGTCCCACCCACAGGACCCCTGGAGCCTGGAGCTCTCCGAGACTGTGTTCAAACGAGCCGAAGCTGCCCTCTCGCCCTCCCTGAGCCCCCCGCGCAACCCCTGCCTTCCTCTCTCACACTTCTCCCTTACCTTGACATCCCTGTCTTTCCATCACCCCTCCCTGCCCTCCTATCCTATTTATCTCCCCTCTCTCCTCCTGCCGATTCCCACTCTCCCATGGAGAGTTTGTCATCAGAAGACTAAAGCTCTGGGCTCAGCATTTTTCATTTTTCAGTCAGGCAGGAGAAAAGACTCCTAACAGGCATTGATTAGTGGGGGACAGGCCTGGCCTCATGAAAAGCAAACTGTCGATACGGGCGCAGCATCTTCACATTGGAACAAACGAGGCCCGTCGCTCCCCAACGCTCATTCCACTCCACTTAACACATTTTATTGACAGCCCCTGTTTTCCTAATGAAATGCTAAATATATCTCCCTCGGCTGTGGCGCGCTGGCAGCTACCGTTATGGAGATGGAGAGAATGAGAGCGCAATGTGACAGCCAGGCATACACACACACACACACACACACACACACACACACACACACACACACACATGTGCAAACAAATTAAAATATAGCTACACACACTCTCACACTCATAGGCGATGTTAAATTAAACAGCCGCGCTCCTGACCTTTTTGTCCCCTCTTATCGGGTATTCTTCATTGTCGAAGTGATCGGCCGCCCGATACAGACCATCTCGTGACATTTTTTTAGTTTTATTTCTTTGTTTGCTTTAATTAAATGCCAACTATCTAGATTTATTTAAGATGTAACATTAAGATGTCCCTTCTGGTTGAACTACTGGTACCTTAAAGATGGAAGGATAGAAAATGCACCTTTCAGTCTGTACCCAAAACCTGAGATTTTATCAAAATGGAGCATTCAGGATGTCTGGTACGTCTGTCAGCTGTGTTTACCTACAAACAACGGCACCGATTTTCATGAAAATTGGTGGAAGGGGAGGGTGTGAACCAAGGACGGACCCTAGAGTACCTAGAACTCAGAATGGATGGGATATATGGGGGGGTGGTAGAGGCTGATTCTTCCTAATGAAAGATGAACCCCTTGGAAAACACTGAAGAGTTCATATTTTATTGTAGAATTAATCCACTGATGATTTCCTGATCGGTAACGGCAGATAAAAACCTTTCATTTCTTGATTTCTCGCCTTCGTAAAACAGTATTACACTATTTTGATGAAACACATTTTCATCCTTTTTATCAGTAAAGTGTATGATTATTGGTAATAATTATTGTTTTCATTCCCATGACTCTCCGTGCCCCTGTGCTACAGACAAACACAGTAAAGAGGCTAGTTTGAACCTTTTTCCTTATTTTCACTGTTCATATGCTGAGAGTGACGCGAAATAACATACTTTACAAATGAGGCACCTGTTTGCTCTGACCATAAAAAATTAGCTTCCACGAAAACCAAAAAGTAGCTCATACACTGGGATCAGTTAAAACTCCAGTGTTTCATAGTTGTTGTTGTTGTTGTTTTATTTTTTTAATATTTCATTTTTTATTAAACCATTTTTTAACCAGATAAAGTCCTATTGAGATCGAGAGTTCTTTTCCAAGGGCAACCTGGCCAAGAAGTCAGCCTCACATGTTATAAAATTATTAAAACAAATAATAAATGAATAATACCAGCAAAGTTTTATACATTTTTAAGTGCAATTTTTACAGGTTTTTTTTCAAAGTGCAAATTTTGTTGAGCTTTTAATGATATTAATCAAAATATCCATTAATACCTTTCAGCACATTGTACTGCATCTACTCTTTTACTATGTTTTCAGGTTTGGTTTGATCACAGGCATTTTCAGGCTAAACAGAAAAGGTTGGAAAAGTGGCTTCATTCTTCCATAAACAGCATGAAATGACATCAGGTCAATCAGGTTTCTTTTCTGTCTCCAACGACTGAGGAGAATGCTGCAGGATGAAGGTGTGTATTTTCATGTTCTACAGTTTTTCGCTCTGGTTTTGGCTCCTGCAGCTTCAGCATTCAAAAATAATCTAACCAAGGTCACTAAAAAGAAAAAAAGTGGGGAAACCTGCTGTAGGTCATAAATTGTGCTTTGTTTAATGATATGGACGACTGGCCTTGGTCTGTGATCTAGTTTAAAGTGAAGGTCTGTAAACTGGAACAACGTTTGGCTGTATGTCATGACTTTGACTCCCTCTCCAGCAGGAGGACGATGGGATTTTAACCTCACCCGAGTTGGCGAGAGCGATGGCTTTGAGCGTGACAAACTCCTCCTTCTCCATGCGTAGCTTCTTGTAGCGCCTGACCAGCGGCAGGATGGCGACGTGCAGATCCAACAGGCCCGAGATCCTCGCCTGCTCCTCGTCCACCACGTAGTCCTCGGCGTACATTATCTCGTCCTCGCAGAGCAGGGAGCGAAACACGATGCTCAGAACCAGGATCTCCATCCAGGCGCTCTGCAGCAGACTCATCTGGTCTGCCAGTGAGAGAGTGGAAAAACCTGCAAGAGCAAAGACATAATGCTGTTTTTGTGGCGGCCTTTGTGAGTTGAGACGTTCACAGGGCACACATAAACACTTGACAAAGCATGAGATCAGCCTATTAGCCTCACTGCACTGTAATTGGTAGTCTCAAGTCCTCTACATGTTTTATGGGCTGAGTAACTACACTGTACAATCCCTACACAAGTCCAACTTGAAACAGAGGCCGACAACTGTAGTATGCAGAGGCTTAAGGGAAGAATATAAATCTGTCGTGTGTAAAGGCCTTTGAAACATGACCCAGAGCGAGTTGACTTGATAAATGGGCTGAAACAAAAATGTCCTCTGTTTAGCTATTTTTGTCGTGTCACCATATGCAAAAAAGAGATAACAATGAAACAAGCCACAAAAGTTTTCTCCGGCACATTTTTGTATATTTTTATAAAGAGCTGATCATTTAGTCACAGCCATAAATACACTGTTGCCTATAACGCTGCAATAAAATATGTTTATCTCTTCTCAAGGTGATTCATTCCTAATAGATAAAGTGTAACTGGGACTCAGTGTGTGATCATTGCATCTAAATAGGAGTAAAAAGAGGAATATGTTTATTCCAACTTCACATTTTTATAGATTTACTTTTAGGTAATGTTGTCACCTCTGAATGCTGAATATTTAATTTTACCCTGTTTTAACTATTTGTTTGTACATGATGTTTTTGGTCACAGGTGTCAAACATGCGGCCCGGGGTCCAAATCCGGCCCGCCAAAGGATCCAGTCCGGCCCCTGACATGAACTTGTGAAATGCATAGTTCAGGTTCCACATTCAGACCCATTTAATCTCAAGTGGGTCAGATCAGTCAAATATTATCATAATAACCTAGAAATACTCACAACTCCACATTTTTCTCTTTGTACATGTAAATATTTTCACATATTGAAAGAAAAACAAAGTATAATTTCACAAAAAACAAATATAAAGAACCTGAAATGTGCAATTTTAACAATATTCTTCCTGTTACTAAATGTTTAGTGTATTTGTAAGTTATAATGAACATGTGGAAATGTTAAACTGAACAGAATATTGTTAAAATGACTCTTATTTTCAGTTTGTTCATGTTATTTCGCATCGTTTTAAAGGATAGTTTGTAGATGTAAATATTTTCATTCTTTAATTTTACTTGTTTTTTTTTTGCTCTAAAACATTGAGAAAAGTTTGGAGTTGACATTATTTATATATTATTATTATGTTATTATTTTACTGGTCCAGCCCACTTCAGATCAAATTTTTTTGGTTTCTTATTTCGTAAAGGGTATTTACTTCTCGTGCTATTTTGTGTGTGTATTTTTCTATTTGAAATATTTAAAAACTGTTATTTAATGAAGCAGTTAGCGGTCATAACAGTCTACTTCACGTTGCAGAAATTTCACTATTTTAATGATTAAAATGCTTTGAGTGCTGTATAGGGATCGCAAACTTACATATCTGTTTCCAATGATTCTTTTGAAAGCCGATCTATAAATTGGTGTTAACCCTTAAAGCAGTGTATGACTTTCATCACATTGTTTTACAATTTTGTAAATCGAGTGAAAGCCTAATTATCACTAATCCATGAGTCTTTCGTTGCTTATGCACCTGAATCATTTCCCTCAGGATGAACAACTTCAAAGACGACTCCATCATAAACACAGTCGGCTTGGAGACATTTGGGTTCAGCACTCATTCCCATTCCCACAATGCACTTCACGATAAAATTTCCAAAAAGCCCCGAGTGATATTTTGCTTTGTCATTTTTGAAGTTTCACCATGAGGGAAGTGACTCAGGCGCATAAGCATGGACAGACTAATGGACTAGTGCTATTAGGTGATCACTGGGGTTTTAAAAATTTGATAAAAAATTTGTGATGAAAGTCATACGCTGCTTTAAAGACCCAGTGCTACTTTTGTGGAAATTAAAAAAGTGAATATTTCTCTCTATTAACCTTCCGAAAGTGTTTTATCACCATATATTAGAATATCATCCTTTGCATTTTGCATTTTTTTAAAAAGTGAAAGTCAGTTATTTTCTAATATTCAATCTACCGATGTAGATCACAGGTGTCAAACATGCGGCCCGGGGGCCAAATCCGGCCCGCCAAAGGGTCCAGTTCGGCCCTTAGGATGAACTTGTAAAATGTAAAATTTACACTAAGATATTACAATTCTTTTAGTTCAGGTTCCATATTCAGACCAATTCAATCTCCAGTGGGCAGGATCAGTAAAATATGATCAGAACAACATATAAATAATGACAACTCCAAATTTTTAGTAAATGTAAACATTTCCATGTATTTACATTAAAACAAAGCACAATTTCACAAAAAATGTGAATAACCTGAACAAATATGAACAACCTGAAATATCTTAAGAGAAATAGGTACAATTTGACCAATATTCTGCCTGTTATTAAATGTTTTGTGCATTTATAGATCTGCTATGATCTGTAAAGTTATAATGTACCTGTGTAAATGATAAACTAAGACAAGACATTGTTAAAATTACACTTATTTTTTCAGTTTGTTCATTTTATTCACATCGCTTGAAAGGATAGTTTGCAAATGTAAACATTTTCATAATGTAATGTGACTTTTTTCGCTCTGAAACATAGAGAAAAGTTTGGAGTTGACATTATCTATATATTATTGTGTTCTTATTTTACTGGTTTGGCCCACTTCAGATCAAATTTAGCTGAATGTGGCCCCTGAACTAAAATGACTTGACACCCCTGATGTAGATGTTCATAAAAGCTCAGATTAAAGTCAATGGGTACACTGCAAATTATGTGGTTCTTACCAAGATATAAAAACTTAGAATTAGAAGTGTTAGATAAGTTATTGCGTTTTAAGAATTAATTTCTTATTTTAACTGTTCATACATCTGTAGACATGTTTATGTGTAAATTTAACAATCTTAATTCAAGAAATCTTGTCATTTGAAATTATCTTGCTGTATGGACAGACGCTTCACTTGTTTTGAGGACCTTTTTGCTCAG
Organism: Ostorhinchus rueppellii; assembly: GCA_030068375.1. Lineage (NCBI taxonomy): Eukaryota > Metazoa > Chordata > Actinopteri > Kurtiformes > Apogonidae > Ostorhinchus > Ostorhinchus rueppellii. The sequence goes on along the minus strand of JAQQZY010000017.1, from coordinate 18,467,413 downwards.
ATTGAGTGTTTTTATCTTGTTTTTAGACAACCCCTTTTTTTTTTTTACGGTGTATAAGGTTAGAAATGGAAAAAAAAAGAAAGAAAAAAGTGACATCATCAGCAAAACTATCATTAGCTGAACATACACCCAGTGTCTCCATCCACTGTCATTTTTTTTTTTTTTCTCTATGGGTTTTATTAGTGAATCAATGTTTTAGAAGATGATGGTGTTTCCAGGTTCACTACGGAGCCTCTGAACGTCCAAATAGGTCATATGTGATGACCATGAAAAGATTACAAACTGTATTTTACACCAATTATATACATACACGGATCGTTTTAGTGGATTGGAACTTATAAAATATTTTAGATCAGTAGATGATTTTGGTTGCCAGTGGCTGTTTGGGTCTTTATGGCTTAAAATGACGGGGCTCTACACTATGACAGACTAAAAACAACAAACTGTGGAAGAGTCCTTTGACATATGACGCTGTTCCACTGCAAACCCTACATCACTCTACTCTGCACGATTCAGCACGACACGACTCTACCCACCAGTCGGACTGGCGCGGTTGTTTTTCCACTACCAGCCGTTACTAGTCGGCGGAGTTGGCGGGGTCGACACTGCCATAACGCCATTTTCAGGTGACTAATAAAGTGTCACGCCGCGATCAGTGAAGTAAACAACAACGAACAATCTTCTCTGTTGTTTGTCTGGTGTTGCTGTCCTGTCACACATGGCGGGAGATTATTTAAGATTCCCAAGCTTCGTCGCGCACATTTCCTCTGACCAATCACTGCTCACGTCATGTTTTAGTGCCGACTCAGCACGGCTAGAGCCACCTGACACTTATTCTGACACTTCCCTACTTGGCGTCTTGGGACTCCAGCTAAATAGTAGTAGGTCTTAATGTATGTATGTATGTTAACAGGCATGTGCAATGAGTAAAATGTGGATATGTCAAATGTTTTTGTGTATCTGCTGCTGGACACCTTAATTTCCTTCGGGATCAATAAAGTATCTCTACTCTACTCTACTCTACTCTACTCTACTCTACTCTACTCTACTCTACTCTACTCTACTCTACTCTACCTCTGAAACAGGTATGAAAAATCGGAACAGGTCCTAGGTCCAACCCCCAGTGGAAAAGGAAAAAATGGGGGTGGAGTTGGACCATGCTGTGTAGAACTGTTACGAAAACGTGCAGTGGAAAAAGGCCAATAGTAGTGTGGACCTTTCCAAAATGCAGAAGTATGGAGTTTAGGTACAAATACATCTGCTATTAAGTCCATTATTAAGTCCTTGAATGCTTTATTTTCGAAAGATTCAATCAAAATCAGCAAAAAAAAAAAGCAAAAACATGAATATATTCTGTGCAGAGGTCAAGCGTTTCATTCTTTTATGCTGTATTCAACCTTGTGAACTCCAGGTAACAATTCATCCAGATGTCCGTGAGGGGTCGGCGCATCAGCTCCCTCACTGCGAGCATGAACACACACCACATCAAACAGACGGACACCTGAAAGGGCTTCAACCGCCACAATACCTTTCACTTCTCTATGGTGAATAGGAGCGTGATTGGGAGTATTGACCAGGGCCTTGAACCCACCGCTCTACTTACTTAAATGGGAGGTTGTTTAGATGGGAATGGGGCAGGTTGACTTAAAAGAGGTCGTCCCAATGGTTCTTATCAAGCAAATAGAGAAACGACGGGGGGAGAGAGAATGAGGGAGAGAGAAAAGAGTGCTAGGGGTGTCATTGATTAGTAGATTGTAATCAGTCCACCAAATGCGAAAGGGGGATCGATCCAAGCCTCAGATCTGACAAACAGACAGTTGATGGAGGACATCCGGTACACGTTTAGTCGGGGGATGGGATGACTATAGGATCACAGAATGTAGATACTGTAAGCTGCATCAGGAAGTCATGCATTTACTCTTTATCTTCACAAAACAACTAAAACTTTTCCATTAGTCTATTTAAAACAAAATAAAAAAATACAGGATTCACCAAATAGAACTTAACATAATCCCTTCTTGTCATTTTTACGCGCTTAAACCATTACGTGAAATATCTGACATCTTGTTTTTCCACAGCCTAGTGTGTTTTTCCTTTCCACTCAATTTGCTGAAGTGACAGAGTGACTTCCTGTCTCCTCGGAGCTCGACCCGAAGCTTCAGGTGCATCGCCCAGAGGTGGATGAGTTAAGTGTGGCTGCGGAGGGTGATTCCCCCTGATGAAATATCAATATTCCACCTTACTGATTTACTGCCGTTTGACCAAACATGACACACTATTGAGCAAACTTGGGATCGCCCGTGTCCCTGTCGCTGCAGTTTCCTCCCTGACGACAAAGGCGGAAGGAATACAACAACACATGCAACTACACTAAAAGGCCCTGAATTAACAACAGCCTCCTGGGAATTTGAGTTTTTTCAGACAGAAAGAGCATGTTTTTATTGATGCTCAACAAATAACAGGAAAGGCTGCCCCTACAAACCTCTTACATATTATCTGTTGTTGAAAATGCTAAATTCTTAAATGCTAAATTAATTATTTGATAAAATTTAAGCAACTCATTGCATTTTATTACTTTCAACAGAAAAACACGTAAAAATACCATACCATGTACCATTTCATTCTAGTTAAAAAAAAAAAAAGTTTAATTTCCAGCACCGAAAGCCTTTTTTTTTTTAATGGATTATATACATATATAATGCATTCATAATGCCCAAGATTTTGATCAGTAACTGTAATTTAATAAAACATTTTCTCTGTTGCTGTTTCCTGATCCAAAAATATACTTTAGAAACTTTTAATATCAAATATCTTTTGTTATCTCTGCAATAAAAAGTGCTTATTGAGACTGAAACCTGCCAATACTGATAAATAAAAATGTAATGCTTTCATTCTTAAACTTTACAATAATGCACCAGGTTGGAGGGTTCTTTGTACAACTTACAGTATTATTTCTAACAGAATCTCCTTTACATGCATCAACTGTGACTAAAATATATATTTTTTGACATATTTATTTGGAGACTGAATTTAATCGGTTTACAAGTTAATTAGCTTGAGATATCAGTAACAATACCTAAATGTGAATAGTTGCAATTACATTCATTTTTTCAGTTTTTTATATAAAGCATGTAACCAGTTACTTTTTTTGGAAGAGTCAAGGCGTACAAACAACCCTTAAGGGATCGTCTTGCAGTGCACAGATATCCTGTCAGAATTAGGAATTAGACAGACACTTCGGTGAGTTTCATAATGATCATAATTCTTTATGACGTATAGAGGGAATTGAACGTGTTAAACCCTTTGGTCAGAGGTGGAGACACTATAAAAGCTCTTCCAGAGACACAGGATTTCTGGATTCACATACACCAGCGTTAATGAGGATATAAACTGCACTAGTTTTTATAGAGATAATAATGAATATGATGAGGATATTATGAATGATTATGGAAATTGTTGCTAATTACAGGTGCCAATTCTGTTGTGGCTTTATCTGTGTTGTGATTTATTTTATATCACTGCTGTATTGATTCATTGGTCGCATAATCACAACACATCTCTGGGTGCTGTCATATAATTAATGCTGTACATGTGTGGAGCCCTGATGACGATTCCTTCCTTCCTTCCTTCCTTCCTTCCTTCCTTCCTTCCTTCCTTCCTTCCTTCCTTCCTTCCTTCCTTCCTTCCTACCTACCTACCTACCTACCTACCTACCTAAAGACCCAGTGCTACTTTTGTGACAGTTCCCAAATTGATCCCATCTCCCATGTTTAACATTTCTTAAGTAATTTATCACCATTTATTGTACAATTATCTTCTTTATTTGGTGTTTTTTCAGCAAAAAATCAAGTCTTTTCCTATATTTAATTTACTATCATGTAGATGCTCATTAAAGCTCAGATTAAAGTTGAGGGTTATTTTATCAAAAACAGAGAAAACTGAAGAAAAAGTGACTCTTTCAGCAAAATATATCATTAACTGAACCTAAAACAAGTGTCTCCATCCAGTGTCATTGATCCAACTCCATGGGTTTTACTGGTGAATCAATGTAGTAGAAGATGATGGTGTTCCCACGGTAACCACCAAATGGTTCATATCTGATGACCATGAAAAGATGACAAACTGTATTTTACAACAATTATTTACATGCATTGATAGAATTAGCAGATTAACAGTTATTCAACATTTTAGATCAGTAGATACTTTTGGTCACCAGTGGATGTTTGGGTTTTTATGGGTTGATTTTTCTTTTCTTTTTGTTTTTTTTTGTACACTCCCTGCTTGTCCAATAAAATTTCACAATAAAACAATATAACAAGTGACGTTTTGTCTCTTTTTAAGGCATACAAGTTGTTGATTTAGCTGCACTTATCAGTCTGAGCCTCTTTTCATACTAACCAATGCATTTTTTTTTTGCAATATACCAGGATGTTTCATACTTATGATTATACACAGGTCTGTTTGTCTTTATTTTATAAGATAGTCAGTCCTCAGCACACTACAGGGATGTTTGTTTGCAGTCCTGCACAAAAAGACAAAATGGCCCCAGCAAAAAGAAAGTACAGTACAGGTACAAATCAGATAAGTAATTGAATCCCTATTCAGTACCATGGAGAGACTGAGTGGCTGGCAGTGAAGCTTGAAGCTGTCATTGAGAGCTCGGTCTAAAACAGACAGCAGTTCACTCTCTATTCATTTAGTATCATTACAGGCCTCCTAAGAGCCCTAATGGGCCTAATAAAAAGACAGAGGTAATAATGAGACAAGAGGGCCCTATATGAGCTGGAGGAGTAGGAGGGGGGGGGGGGAGCCAGGGGAACGGGAGAACAAGAAAACGAGAGAGTGTGTGAAAGATATGATGGGAGAGTGTGTGTATATGTGTGTAAGGCGGAAAAAAGACAGGGAAAAATCAAAGGGGAAGTAAGTGATGCTGTGAAGCGAGCGAGCATTGAATACTGCAGGGTGATGAATGATGTTGTGTCTGAAATGGTGCATTTGAGACCCCGGCTAAACATTTTCACGGCAGCGTTTTTACAGTTTTATCTCCAATATGCACTCCCAATTTTAAATCAACTCCGCAGCTTTTCACCACAAATACCGAAGCCTCTGTAATAACAACCGAAACCACCAGACGCTGCGTGTTTCTCTTTAGGTCTGCACATCTGGGTGTTGAAGGACTTTTACATTAATGGAGCGATCAGCAGTAATGACTCTTATTACCTCATCGTTAAGGCCATTTGTGCAGTGGGCTATGAGTGTAATGGTGGGAGTGGACTGTTAAACTGTGGGGACCCCTTTTGTCTTAATCGTTACTTGGTGACACTCTGACCTGGTGGCCCCAGGTAAAATGTCCCTGGAGTGTCACATGCCCCTTTAATAGCCCTGTCAGGTCTGGATTTAGATCTGCCTCTTATAGATCAATACTTATACACAGAAAATGTAGGGGCCAAAAATATGATGGTGCACTGCTTGAATGAATTCAAGTTAATGCTCAGCGTAAAATGTTTCTATGGTACATTTCAGCCTACTGTGGTATAAATATGTACTTTTGATTATCCACCGTAAGAAAGAAACTAAAAGGGACAGACTCTTGAAGTGATTGTTTCTCAGTCCAAAAGTTACTGTAGTCAATGAATGTGTACACTATTTTATTAATAAAGGCGATATTAGCTGTATTAGTGAGTCTTATTCATCATCACAAGTATAATTTACTGAAAAGACACATGTTTATGGATGTAGCGCCCATATTGTATCTTGATTGTTTTAGTAAATTAACTAAAAAGACATAACCTTGTCTGACTGCAACCATTCAGTGTCAAAAAGTGATTGAATTATCAGACATTTGACATTATTAACTGTGAATCATCCAGTCGGCAAAGTTATTGTACAACTATAATAAGTATTAGACATTTGTGTGGCACTTCTGTCGCATTTTATTTATTCGTTACTCTTCTATAGTTCCTGCTCCTTGTTTTCCCCTAATTTTGTCTAACAGGTGATACACCATTTCTTATGTGTCTCATTCCTTATCTCTTTTTAACACATACTTTCATGAAAAAATAGTTTCTAGTCTCAACTAAAACTCCTCTGAATTTAATTCTCGAAGCTGTAGCGCCTCAAAAAAAAAAAAAAAAGAAGCCATTCCCTTTCAGCTTATTGTAATTCAAGTTGTTAGAGAGGACATGAGACTACTGCATCTACTTCACCGTTATATTTCCAGGCTGTGGAAAATCTACTGTCGATGCACACACGTACCCTGGATGTGTCTCATACTACAACTTTATTTTAAAAAAACAACTGACAGACATGTGATTCTTTCATCCCTTTTGAATTATGCATCATTTAAGATAGATAGATAGATAGATAGATAGATAGATAGATAGATAGATAGATAGATAGATAGATAGATAGAT
>JAQQZY010000017.1:18427015-18437209 GCA_030068375.1 Ostorhinchus rueppellii | reverse complement strand
CAAATAAGAACCAATTTTCCTGAAAAACAAGAAACAAAGATATTAACATGGAAGAAAACAAGAATCATCAATGAAATGAACGCCACTAACAAGCTCGACAAGATGCGCTGAACGTTGCTTTCTTCCATCATCGCCTGATCACTCTGCAAGTGATTCATCAGCTGTGATGGAGCGCACTACTCCTGCACATAACCGGTTGATCCAAGTTTGATAGATTATGTTACAGACACAACCATTAATGTGTTGGAATGCGAAGTGATATACTACAGTTGCTTATTTCTCCCAGGCAAAATGGTAACTAACGACCATGTCAACAGATGCCCTATACATCTTGCAAACAATGCCCACAATTGGTCTCCTGCCAGAAGTAAATGAATGAATGAAACTTCAGAAGGCTGTTAATGGACACAGAGAGGTGTTACACTCAGCATATGGAAGATCATGGGTAATACATGACCCAATCAATAGTCCCGGTTAGTTTGCCAATGGACGGTGCCGGGTTACGGTGGATTTAAGTGAGAGGTTGGACAGGCTGAAGAAGAGGTGCTGACCTGGGATTAAGTTCCCTAATCCCACATTTCATTATAAATTTGGAGAAGAGGAAGATGAGGATGTTAGTTATAGATCAAAAGCAGCTGTTGTAGTTGTAAAGAACTGGAGCAGATTAGCAGATGTCTGATGACCACAAATGCAGGTGTTTCTGCAGCTGTGCGGAATAAAAACCTGGAACAAAACCTGAAACATTGACCATAATAGTCATGAATTCTGTGGAGTAAACTGCTGGATAACCTGCAGTCGGCTGGGACTATATCTTCTTTTAAAAGTCAAATATGTTGAATGGATGTGTACACATTGCGCAGACAGTTGAAAGTCATTTTTTTCCATTGTTTTTCTCAAATAAAGCATTGTCCTTCACTTTGCATCTATTGGAAGTCAGTCTGAGCATTTTTAAAGGGCAATATAATAAGGATAGTTTGGTGGTATCAACCCTGTCAGTCTTCTGAAAAATGTTGACACTGAAAAGGCATCATTCTTTATTATGAGTTTATTATTACTCTGAACAGATCAACTCAATGTAGTAAATACTTAGATAAATCAGAATCACTCAACCTTAAACTCAAAATAAGTCACTCTAAAACTGAACCACAATGACACTTTGGGACTGATCTAATGTCTGTCAAAGTCAGCATTTTTAGTCACTATCAGTTCCAAAATGTGCCGATACAATAGTTTGTAAAAATAATTAACGAACCACATCAACTAATTTGTCGAGCTATGTTTTCTGTGGTTTAGAGTAAATCACTGTAGAGCGTATATGGTATTTTTATGCCACTGTCCTCATATTAGCATCAGTAATATCAATTCAAACAAAGCACAAAATTACTGTTTGCTCAGTGTTAGAAGTGCTGGCACTGACTGTCCCACAGTTGGCTTCTGTGAGACTAATGCTTTACACCATTAGTCGTACATGCTTGTGATTTGGAAATATTAGTGAGTATGTGTGTGTGTGTGTGTGTGTGAACGTGGTAAAAAGCCTTTTTTTTCAGAAACTAGAAGCAAATATTTAGGCTATTTTTGCTTTGGGGCTGCCCTGTTTTCCAATTTAGTTCTGTGGTTAGGAATATATTTTCCTTCTGTTTCCTCTTTGCATAAGTGTTTATATAAAGCAGTGAAGTCATCAGGCCCTGACAACATGAGACCTCTCTTTTAACTGCTAACGGGTGGGGGTGGGGGCAGGGACGGAGGGAGGGAAGAGGGGAGGAGATAGCCTCTACCCCTGGGCCCAGATCAGATCTATTGATCCTCTGCTTCCTTCCTGTTCCAGATGAGGCATGAAAAAATAAACCCTCCTCTTACGGGTCCCAGACATTCCTTATGCATTTTTAATCAGTCAGGACTGTTAACATAGTTCGAGATGGAGCGATACAACATTATGTTAGCCTTCATTCAGAGGCTATTGCAGTTTATAAAAGATTCAAAGGACTCACGTTAAATCTTGTTAGCAATCAGCGTGCACCTATAGTCAATTGGAAGGTATATTTTCTTCCATCTGAGGGAATTGGAGAGAGCGGCGTGGTAACAGTTAATACATCATCGCAGCCAGATAGGGGGATTCCCTATGGAATAGTACATTGTGGCATATGTAAAAAGTAGTTCATTCCACACTTAGCACACAGTAACGCTGGGGAGATGTTTTTGTTAGGTTTAATGGAAATTTCTAATGGGTCCTTTCAAATCTGTCGAAATGAAATAATGGTATGAACCACCAATTCGCGGCGACAGAAATAGCCTCATAGTTTCATAATTTGGTTTCCCCTTTTATTATAAAGAGACATTGAGTTTTCTAAGCACAGCCTGACTCTCCTCAACCTGCCCAGCTCCCCTGGCAACACACACACACCCACAGAGAAACACACACAAATGCGTTGTACCTAATATCTAATGGGGTAGTGTTTGCTCCGCCGTGCAGAAAAATGGTACAAACCGAGTAGACAAGCAAGACTCATCAGACAGACGTGAAGGTCACCTGCCTTCTCTGTTCTTAGAGGCCCAGACTGTCCACAATGGACGCCTCAGAGATGCAGACACACACAGGTTTGTGTGTCTGTCCACCACAGAGAACGTCTAGACAGGACTCTATGGAAGAACAGAGCTGTCCAGGAGGTTTTCAACGGCTAAAACGCTCCTTTATTTTTTATTTCGGAGCCAAAGTGCGATGGCGGTGAAAATGTCCCGCCAGAGCAGCTTAAAATCCCAAATGTTAGTGTATGTGCATTTGTGTGCATGTGTGTGAGTGTGTGTGTTTTGGCATCCTTCCTTATGCTGGCAGATCCCCTGCATTCCCTACATAAATCCTGAATCCATCCACCTCTTCTCTAAACCATGAAATATGTCTTCCAGCATCCGAATTTCAGTGCGATAAATTTTAAGTGACAGTAATAAAAATAAAAAAAATTAAAATAAAACACATATTGGGTTCACTATGACCTCACACTGTCCTTAACTTGAGAAACGAATGGTTAAAAATCCAGTTCCCCCTATTTTACTTTGTATTTTCCTACTGAGGGGAAATATTATTGTTAAGCTTGGGGTTAAGCTTGTAGCAAGGAACACAGCGTAAATCACGGTGCTGAACACACAGTCGAACATGGAAGCGCAGAAGGACAGAGGCAAGGAGCCATGCATGAAATTAGTTCATTAATCTTTCTATGATAGGCTGTCCTTGTTTGGGGCAAACTCTATCAGCTTTAAACTGAGTGCCCCTTCCTGCCTGACACATAGATTACACTGTTAGTCTGCAGCCGGGGTGTCTGGGAAATGAATGGTCATGCGAGCGGGAAAATGGGGTAGCGTGTGTCGCCCAAGTGTTAAGTAGTAACAACAACATGTGCACGACACCGCGTTGGCGCAAATGAAGGTCACCGAAAGATGCGCGTTGAAAAATTTAAGCACATGATTTATACTCTGCCACACGCTACGAAGTCACTTTTTCGGGAAAAGGCATCAGTAAATATCCCACAAGGCGTGCATTCACGTGGAACATTTACACGGTGATGACTTCATTTTACATATTCGTTATAATTTGCAAACTGTCATAATGTGTTTGCAAACACTTCAGATTCAGGAGGGAGCAAGTACACCTGAATCACAGCTGCGTTAGTGAAGCGCTGAAACAACTTTATGTAGATTTCCTGAAAGAACAGAGCATTTTGTTGTGTTTTTCCCCCAGTATTTTAACTCAATCGTTCACCGTTTGAACAAAAGAGTCATTTATTTTTTTTTAAATTCATGGATCATTAATATTTTATTCATTTTATTTTGTCTCTTTGTATTGTGTTTTCACATATTTTACAGTGTTTTTTTGTGTCTCAAGTTAGAACATGCTAGCGGTCTAAGTGCAAGACTTTGAAAAAAGTCAAATTTATGCTTTAATTACTTTATCGCTTTACACTACACGCCCCGTTCTTTATATTTTACTGTTTTCCATCTAACAAAGAAGGTCATGGGTTATTAGTGAAAGGTCAGGGATTTGCTGAGTAAGTTTTTACCTCAAATATATAAACAAATGGTGAATTATTCTAATTTTTTGTATTAAAAATGTTGTCACTTATTGTTATTTAATTTGAACTCTGAGTGAAATCTTTCCTTAAATGTTCCCCCTCCATGTTACAGTGCAGAGCAGTTAGAGTTTGTCCCGCTCACACACACTCTGACACACAAACAGCGAACTTTCAGCATATGGCCTCTTCAATGTCACTGCCACGAAGAGAGATTGCATAGATTTCCCACATGGATGATGTCTCCTTACCTGGAGTATCAACCCCCATCTACATACACGTCCACCACCTCCAGGAAATTGCTCTCCCTGCAAAGTCAAACACACCCCTAACTGCCTTTTAAAAAGAGACAGAAGACGGAGGTTATGGGGGAGAAAGAATAAATGAGCAGAGACTTAAGCCGTCATTGGGAATCAGAGGGGGACTCATGAGGGACAGTTACGATATTGATTTCATAAATAAACAGAGATGGCCATCGATCCTAATGTTATTTTGCATTTCAATTACTGCCCAGAAACATAACCTTCAAACGTCTGCTTCTCCACAGTAATAACATCCACTGATAATCACAAGCGAGTCTTGTCCGGCGCAAATTGGCTTTTCTCTCTCTCTTCTTTTTTTTTTTTTTTTCTCCCAAATGTGTAAATGACACAACTTTGCATTTGCCTAATGGTATTAGGGCATGGGCTGAATTTCAAGTGAGACTCAAGCTGATACAGTAAGCGCTCCGGTCAATTGACACAATGCAAATTAACGTGGTGAAGAGGAATTAAGTTCACAATGTGAGACCTCGTGAAGCTACGATGAGGCCCATTAAATTAAACATGCTGGCTGACCCACACTCCATGATTAGACACTCTGCATCTTATGTGTGTGTGTGTGTGTGTGTGTGTTAATTTTATTTGATCAATAAAAGGAACTCATTCTAAGAAGTTCTCTCTGAAGACTAAGACATGGAAACCATATTCATGTTTGGGCCGAACACTGGCTGCAAAAACTCCCCCATCTACATCCTGATGAATTCAGAGTCCTTGACAGGCTGCCTAAAGGATATATCTATATCAAGAGGGGGTCACGACATGTAATGAAGTTATTTCTCCTCTGATGCCGTCACACAGCACCACCCTGCCACAGTGCTGGGCTGTAGCCTGGTAGCAGCCATCGCCATTAATAATCATGTCACTCTAAGCACTGGGACGACAGTGTCATGACTGTGTACAGCACTGAGATTAAAGATTTTTCAAGTGTTTTAATTTCTCATGAATTCCACCACTAAAACTCAAGACTGATGCTAAAAGAAAACTTACAAGAAACACGTATTTTTCCCTTTTTTTTTTTTTTTTTTTTAATTAGAACACAACACCGCTCTGTCCCACCAGCTGCTCCCTCTGTCCACCACTGGACTCACCAGTTCAGCTATCGGCTTGTTTTTAAAGAAGTCACAGTCAGTTTTACTTGTTTAAGTGGCCAAAAACACCCCCAAGACATGTGCTTTTAATAGTGGGAACTCATTTTTACAAAAAATATGGTGTTATTTAAAACATAACAATAGCTTTTAAGTTACAAACTTTGTTTTTTCAGTGTGAGTTCATTACTTTAATGAAAACCAAATGAAGCGACATAGTGATAAAAGTTATTATATCAAAATGTATCTAAAAATATTAATGTTAACAAATGAAAACAGAGAAGTGCACAGGATTGATCAGTAACAGCGACACACATCAGTTTTACTGGATCTTTAAAATGACCACTAACTGAGTGTTGAGCTTTTGTCACGTCTGAAATCGAAACTTTAAAACAAGACAATGCAAAACATAGTGAATTTAAGAATTCCTGTAATTAGACTTTACAAAGCCTGAATCATCCAACTACGGCTTTGTAACACTGAGCAAGTGCAGTTCAAATTTTTGAGTTAAAAAAAACATACTTTTATTAAGTTAAATATTTATTATGCAGAAAAACAATCTGTGAAAATTATGAATAATTAATCTATGCTTATTAAATATTAAGTTAAACAAAACTTCAAACATCCAAGATAAGAGATTAAATCATTATGTTTTTATGATTATGGTGTTTTCGATAATAATACACAAAAAATGTTTTCACAACCCTTATACTCACATACAACCACCAACACATGATGAGATTATGTTTTTGTGTTGACAGACACAGTCAGGTGTTCTATGATATGGCATTGCTAAAATTAGGTCCCAGGTCAGTGTGTGATCCGTACATACATGCATGCACACACAACCACATGTCAGTGGTCGTGTGTGCATGCATTTTGCTGCCTACAGGTACACATTCCTGTTTGTTTGCTTTTGAAGGGCACCTATGGGAGCAGCACGTGGAAGGAGAGGAAGAACTAGTTTTGATTTATTGAAGTAAAGTGAACATAAAGACCAGAAAAAGTCAGGATGTTGTTGTCAAAACTGTCACAGGTTATTACAGTTAAACTGCAGCCCATCATACAGACTTTCAGTGTTGTCATATTGAACTGAGCAGTTACTGTAAGAATGAGAAATCTGGTGTCTATTTTTAACACATTTTGAGAAAAATATGTCTATGTATTTAAAAAAAAAAAAAAACAACTCAGGTTTTCACATGTTGTAACAGACTGGTCACTTTATCTTGTTTAAGGATTTTTGCTTTGTTACAAAAAAAATTAAATCTGAGAAAAACTAAATTTTTTACATGCATTTTTTGAACTCTAGAGCCTTTTTAGGATGTAAAACGCTTTTACTGCAGATACACAAATATCCAAATGTATTTGTTAAAGCAGAATAATTTATACAGAGAAATAACATACAATGATTAATCTGAGAACAAATTTGCGAGCCAAGACATGGTGTGTAAGGAGACCATGGCAGCAGATAGACCTATCACCTCTGACCAGAGGGTTAGTTTCTGGTCAAAAGTCCCTGAGGGTTAATAGTATTCCCTGAGGCCGAACCAATGCAAGCACAGATTTATGTAACATTAAAGGCACCAAATAAACCGTCCAAGTGCAGAGCAATACACCTAACCTTACATTATAATGTGTAACATTAGTTAAACGCAATGATTTTATGCTGTTTAAAATATCATCTATTATGTTATAATAGTTTTCCTGCAGTAAAATCTGAATTTTTTCATGACAAAAATAAATAGTATTATATTATATCTGGAACTTTTCGTCACAGTTAAATCAAATCAGCAAGTTATATTGATTACATTATATGAAAAGTAAAAATATGCAGCCTTTATTTTCTTAACTCAGTTTTAACCAGTACAAATTTGTGCAAAAGTGCACCTCTAAAGAGAGTTTGTGGTGTTTTAGGCAATACCAGTGTCAGTGTGTCAGAAAAAGTAACATCCCATCACGAGTGAGTCCACGGACTGCAGTAAACAGACGAGACAAACTGACAGCTTGCAACTATTCCCCCACTGTGGGCAGTGTCAGATCTCACACACTGTAAGAACATGCATGTGCATAAATGACCATCAGCTGCCTCACTCATACACACAAAGTAGTTTTTTGGGGTATTTTTTCTTTTTTTGTACATACATATAGACACATAGACACACTTCAGACACAGAGCAGGACACACAATGCACACTTTACTTCAACCAATAAGCTTAAAAAACAACTTTGTCCTTAGTTTTTTTTATATTCTTAATCAATTCCATTAAATTACATTTAATTTGTTACTAAAAAGAAAGTGTTTTAATTCAACACATTCGTAATAATTGGTGTTTTTCAGCATTAGGTTGCATAAAATTGATGAGTGAGCAGTAATTGGAGTATAATCTACAGAAAAAGAGCTATAACATTATAAGTCACAACTTGTGAAAACAGTATGTGAAACTGATATGTAAAGATATTACAAATGAATTATGTCTGCATCTATTCCTTTTTCAAGGAAACATCACAAAAAACAAACTCTTATAAAACAATTTGTGTCATAAATAGGTTCATTAAGTAACAGTCATTACATTTTATGAATTATATCCTTATACTGGGTGCATTATACATTTCACCATGATATTAAAAGCTTTTCAACATTTTCAATAATTTACATATATATTATTTTTTGTAACGCAAAGCTATAAATAACAATAAAAACCAGTAATATCTACATTTTAATGTAGTGTTTTATAGAAATTCTGCAACTTATTTTAATTAATTCTGTATTTTTTTTACTGTTCTGTATTAAATATTGTAATGTCTCTTGTTATTTAAGTAAATGTAACCACAATATATTTATAGTTATTTCACTTTTATGAGTTTTTTTTTTTTTTTAACCTTTTTGCAATTATTAAATGTACACAGATATGATACTTTCTTTTTTTCTTTTTTTGTTTTAATGTATTAGTGTTATAAAGTTGGAAATATTCTAGCTGCTGGTCCTGTCACAAGTGCTAAGCAGGTTAAACCATTCCAATCCCATCTACAGCTTTACATAAAGAGGATCCCAGTAAACCGTCTCCCAGTCCAGTCGTATTTGCTTAAAGAACAAAGCCTCTTTCTAGACATGCAAGGTCTGTAACAACGCAGTCCTAAAGTCTCTAAGTTCACATTTCCAGAGCTAAACCACATGGCTGGATGTCTGCACTCAAATAAAACAGGACATTATGTGTGTGAAGTGTGAGGACACTTTAATCCTGTCTAAAGAGAATTAACTACACTCTCTTTCTAATAATGTCACTTTCAGAGATTATCAAGTGTAATTTCAGTCTGACATTATAAGCAGTTAAATTACGGTAATAAAAAGCACAAACAAAGCACTGCTATTTGCTTCCACAAACACATTATTCTTTCTCACAGAATCACTCTTGTGCACACTGCAGTCACAGTTTTCTCTCTGTGGGACACCACCGGACAGCGACTGGTGCCAGAGGATAGTCTTCGGGATATCATCCGCATTAATCTGGCTCTGGCTCTTCCCTGTGGCTGTGGTTAAAGCCGGGATCCTGATGCAGAGCTGGACAGCTGTAGGGCAACAGTCCGACCTGGACTCCCTGCAAGCTACACTGCTGCAGCCTCACTAATACCCCTGAACCCTGGAGCTCAGATCATGCAAGGAACCCCCTATTTATTTATTTATTTTTAAATAGTTTACTTTTTGCATGTATTATTATTTCCCCCCCCCAATTACTAAAAAATAGATTGTACTGTTGAGTGTTTTTTCCTAAAATAAAAGCAACAAAAGAGATAAAATATGTCAACTGAAGAGTATAACAAAAGTAGAAAAAAAAAAAAAAAGATGTGAAATGAGATGCACCTACTGGTTGTGATAGCAGAGAGGGTCAGGGATGCAGAGTTCGGAAACATCCATCAGTCCACGTTAAGCATTCCAGGTGTTACAATAGAAAAAAAAATAAACAAACAGCTGGAGAAAAGCTGGAGGAACAGGAGATCAGTTCCTAAGTCTCCACATATCTTGATGAAATGTTGGTAAGGTGTTCCTGGGTGTTGTCTCTCCTCCCTCCCCTTTTCAACACACACACTCACACACACTCACACACACACTCACACACAAAATAAAAAGCCCTCTGCCTCGGCCCGACAAACTCCAGTCTGTACAGGTGCTGCACACTCAGGCTCAGGAGTACGTATGGGAGAGAGGAGGAGTGGATTTAGTAGTGATGTAGAAGAGAGAGAGAGGGGACAGAAGAAGAGAAAAGAACCTGTGGTGAAGATAAAGAAAGGAAGCGGAGGAGAGAGGACGGGACAAAAGCAGGAGATCAGGGAAGTGATGGATAGAGAAAGAGAGAATAAAAGATAGAGACAGATGGATGGAGAGCAGCAGTGGTGAGAGCGCATTCAGGCTGAGTAAGTCAGTGAGGGGGGATTGAGTCTCCATTGAAAGTAAGGGGGCTCTTTAAGAGGAGGGGGGCGTGGCCTGGAGCATATGGAGCTGCCGCTGTTGGTCGGAATCTGGGAGGCCGTCTGGGAAGCAGCCAATGGATTTGAAAGATTAGGGAGATGGGAGGGGCTAGTGGGGGACCAGTAGGTGTCCAGTCATTCACAAGGGAGCGCTGCAAAACAGACAGAGACAGACAGACAAACAGATAGATAAACAGATAGATAGATAGATAGATAGATAGATAGATAGATAGATAGATAGATAGATAGATAGATAGATAGATAGAT
>JAQQZY010000017.1:18358996-18396047 GCA_030068375.1 Ostorhinchus rueppellii | reverse complement strand
ATTTATTAGATCTAAGGTTAATATACATTTAAACTGTATTTTTAGTTTATACTAACCTTATCTATACAAGCATGCATCTACTTCAGTTCCCTCTGCATTTCATATTCATTACCATCTGTATATTTCACAAATCATATGTCATTTTCTTGGTTAGCCTTTATTGTATATTTTTAGTTTTTATTGTATATATTATTGTATATATTCTTTATTCTATTTCATTTTAACTTTATTATATGTTTCAAATGTTGCTGCTGGAACACCAGAATTTCCCTGGTTGGGATCAATAAAGTAGATCCATCCATCCATCCATCCATCCATCCATCCATCCATTCATCCATCCATTAGGGATTGAGAAAATCTTCATCCTTCTTCAGCTCAATAAGCTTTTGTGTATTTGTTGAAAATGCATTGTCATAAAGCTAGAAAATGCCTGTTTTTGTGAGGCCATTAAAAGTACATTTTTATAGATACTTGATACTAACAGTATAATGGTAAAATATGATGCATTGCTGTAGATACATAGTAGCAAGAAAATCAAGGGGTGAGGACTTCGGCTTGAAATGAATCCAATTCAGAAGCATATTAACATGTTAATACCACCGACTCCCATCGACATACAATGGAATTGTCTATAAAAAAAAAAGTTCATAGTTTTCCTTCCAGGTCTCATCCATTTATTTCAGCCCAAATGAGTGATCTTGTGTTCTTCAGATCTCAGGACAAACAGAAAAACTCTACTGTATCTGGCTTTGATTGACAGGTGTAGATGCCAGCTTGTTTATTTAACAATCACATTTTCCCCTGACAAAAACTGTAAAATTATTCTGTCACACAATACTATGTTATGTTTATCAGGTCAATGTGCTAGCACTGACCTTTCAGGCTGCATTAGTTCTGCTTCTTTTGTCAAAGTATGGTCACCTCAGGTTGGAAAAGTCTATCATGGCAACAGCTAAATGCAAAACACAAGATCAGAAACCAGTAGGTGATGTTATACTATATTCCTGTGCCTGGTACCTACATAGAGTCTGGGGGTTAAACATGCAATGTACACTGGTGATGTTTGGTACCACAGCTTTACTTTTCGATCTGACACCGAGTAAAATTCTGGCTGGTATCAGTGATACTGATTGGATACTTTGTACAAATGCACTTAATGTCTGGAAAATCTAAAATAAAATAGTGTAATTATTTTTATTGATTTTAATACTTATAACTATTTGATTTTATTGTTTTACTTAAAGCAGTGTTGTAGTTTTACATACTTATTTATTAATTTTAGTCTTAATTTTTTTTATAGTTTTTATGATGCGCAGCACTTTGGAAACGTTCTTGTTTAAATGTGCTATATAAATAAAGTGAATTGGATATTTCAAATCATAATTTCATAAAGAATACAGGACATGAGAGAAATTATTGTTTAATTATTAAGAACTATTATAAAAATGAAAACTTGCTCATTAATTTACATTTAGATAAAAATGAAAATACCAAACATGCAAGACTTCAACAAAAGCATCCAACATCAACACTTTCCCTCATTCACAAGTTTTTCTTCAGGAACAAAAGCATATTTACTGTTTTCCTCTTTAGTCTGTTCCATGTTTTGCTCAGTACAGACTGAGTGAGTCAGAGTTGACTGACTGAGAAGTGTGACGCAATACGCACTTACCCAGGCGGAGGAAGAAGTAGTTCCCACCAATCACACACTGTGTTCCTGATATACTTGCCCTCAAATGACCGAGGTATCAAAAGTATCAATATTTTGATTTGTGAATCGATTCTAGAGTGTAAAGATGGAGATATGGACATGTCACTATCACTCTTCAGCTCACTAATGCACACATTAACAGACGGTGAAATGAATCCAAAAGATCATCACTGCAAAACTTATATTCCATATAAAAGTCCATTTTACTGGTGGTTCGTACATACTTCTACAGTAGTGAGGCTTTGAATGCAGGACTTCTGCTTGTTGTAGATTAGTTTTATGGTGTCGTTTCACTACTTTTATTTAAGTAAAGACTTGATGATTTGAAGTTCTATCCTGCACACGTGTCTGCTTCCCAAAGGCGTCCTGTCCCACTAAAGTTCATCACATCCCATTTCTCTTATTAACTAGCGTTGTGAACTCTTAATGTATGAAGGTTGATGTTGTTGTCGTGCTGTGATACCTCCAGATGAATGTTGCCTTTGTTGAAACACCTTCTGTCCTATTTTGGCAATGACATGAGCGCTCGGTAGCTACGGGGGAGACACACGGCTGAGCACTCCTCCTGATTCACACAAGCATTAACACAGCACATTAGCTTGGTGGAGTAGTGGGAATGAAAGATGGGCTAACACCGCTGCCCCAGGCAAAGTGAAGACGTACACTAAAGCCAGCTGCCATCTATTATGGATAGCCAGCGCCGACCCCCACTGTTGGTGTTACAGGGGTGACAGTGCTGTCCTTGCCGAGGCGTTGACCTTCCTTGGTGGGGAGAGGGCGCCGGGCAGATTAAAAGTGGACTGGCTCACCGTGCAGTCCAGGCGTGCCCCTGATGTTCTGCCCAGATGGTAACCACACACACTCTTGAACACACACACTCACAAATAAACACACACACACACACATTCTGCTGCATCCTGGGAGGGCAGATGTGGGGTACGAGCACAGCCGCTCCTTGGGGCGCTCAGCTTTCCTGTACACACTGCATTTACGTTTATTTCTCCCCGCACATACACACACATGCACCACGTACAGTCCTCAGAGGTCTAACCAACCCTCACCTCCTCCACTCTCCTTCTGAGTGTTTCTCCATCACTTAATTCTGGCTGTATGTATGTGAATCATCCATCACTCACTCAATCAGTCCATTGAATTTCATTTAGTGCGGTGTTACACAGGGCATGTGATTGATTCACTGGTACCTTTTCACTGAAGCTTGAATGACACACAATGCTGGTTTGTAGACGCACACACACACACACATTATCGTACACACATATCGCTTGCTTATACGCCGCTGCACTGGGTCTCCATTGCCAGAGGGAGACTTGGGTGCCCATGCTGCCAATGAGGACCCTTTGAGATTTACTCAAGGTCGCTATGTCCAGCAGGCTGTGCCAACATCTGTTCAGAATGGCCTCAAGACTGGCATGAGAGAGGCCCGTCTACGCTGCTTGACCTTGCATCAACAGCCGCATTTGGAAAAATAAGCGTTAACTACAAGCCAATATGCGATGTCCATGCGCGGGATGCTAGATTTTATTTTTATCATTCCTTCCCTCTGATCAGAGGTAAAGTTTGGTCATTTGGTGTGAAAACGAATAACTTCATTCATAACGGACTTTGGAAAACAAGTTAAAAAAACAAGCAAAATCAGATTCAATACAATATTGAAACCGTAAAATATATGAAGAACTTATCATTGAGCTGATGTTTGACTTAGTGGTGGAGCTACGCAGATGTTTTACCCGAAGAAAGTAGCAGTACAACGGTGGAAAAGTCCATTGCTACCCCTTTCTTCAGTAAAAGTACAAAAATATACTTAAAATACCAAAACTGAAAGTCCAGAAGAGCCCATGTCAGAACATTATGTATACTACTGGATTAGAATGACCTTTACCACAAGATTATGCTTTCATTACTTTGAGTTTTTCTATCCTTATGTTTGTACAAATTATGGATCTATATACAGCTGCAAAAAAATTATTAGACCATCAAAAGTCATTAAAAACAATGGTTATGCAATGAAGTACTAACTCCTGTGTGTGTCATGTGACTAAAACAGACAGAAAAGAAAACATGGAATGTCTAAAAGCACTGTTTTTGTCAGTACAATGCCATAGATGTTGATGTAAGAACTGAAGTGATTTTAGTTATTATCAAGAAAAGATGGAAAATAGATAGATATCAGCTCTGAAATTAAGTTAAATTATGAGCTATTTAGGTTGTTTTCATTATATTTGACCAAACAAATGTACCTTTAGTTGTACCAGTGAATGAACAAGAAATTGAAGAAAACAAGGGGTGGTCTATTCATTTTTGTACTATTATTATTATTATTATTCCGTGCCGAAATTATCGCATTTTTCACCCCGTGAACGTGAACAAAAAGTCATTTTTATTTGACCAAAAATTCATGCCAGGTGAAAAAATGTTTTATTTGAAGTCGCCAAGACAAAACATCGCAAAATGACTCCATAGCGCCCCCTCAAAAATCAAATAACATTGCGCGGATGGGAGCCCTCCCCAAATTTTTTTCCACGTACAAACATGAAACTTGGTACACATATAGACCATGATAGGACAAGTAAAAAATGACATTATGGCCCCAACCTAAACCCAACAGAAAGACGGCCATATTGGATTGAAGTGGGGACCTCTAAAACCGCACTCCTCGTTATTGTTATTTTTCCAAAAATTTAGTGATTCAGTGACAAATTCAGTGATTTATTTAATGCCACTAACAAATCACCTCAGATCAACTCAGCCATAAGCATAACTAAACACAAATTTGATAAGACGAAAAAGAAAGAATCAAAGTGAAATTGATGATAAAGATGATGATGATGACAAGTCAAAAATGTTGGTTGGCTGTAGTTTTCAAGATACAGACGTGGGTCAAAATATGAAATAGTGAAAATTAATAAGAGAATCAGTTTTACTCAAAAGGAGTGTTTATCTCAGAGCTACTGGATGTGCTTCAAAAACACTGTCTAAACATTACAATAGATTCACGTTGTAAGTTCTTTTTAATGGAAAGTTTACAATAATGTTGTATAAATTTACATAAACAAATATATAGATGCAATAATAACACTTCATCGTATATATTGAAAACATCAGCTGAACAACACGTTTGTCATGTGTTTTCCAAAATGTAAGATTTAGTATATTTAATCTGAAGCAGATAATGTCTAAAAAACTTTATACTAGTGTTATCAGGCTATGGCAGAGGCATGTGCTCTACTATAATGCCTCTATAATATCATAAATAGTATATAATAATACATCTGTGTCTTTATTTCTTTATGTTGTATTTGTCGTTTTCCATGTTTTATTGTTGATATGAATCAACAAAGTAATGTATAACTGAAGATACTGGTAATAAATATGCAGTATAAGTGTAAAGTTGAAGGAAATACGAATATTCAAGTACAAGTACCACTGACTGCTTACATAGCATAGCATATCATAGCATAGCATAACATAACAGAGCATAGCATAACATAACATAACAGCGCATAGCATAGCATAACATAACATAGCATAGCGTAGTTTAACACAACACAGCACAACATAACATAGCATAGCATAGTATAGCATAACATAGCATAGCATAGCATAGCATAGCATAACATAACAGCATAGCACAGCACAACACAACATGGCATAGCATAACAACACAACACAGCATAGCATAGTTTAACACAACACAGCACAACATAACATAGCATAGCATAGCATAGCATAGCATAGCATAGCATAACATAACATAACAGCATAGCACAGCACAACACAACATGGCATAGCATAGACATAACATAGCATAGTTTGACACAACACAGCACAACATAACATAACATAACATAACATAACATAACATAACATAACATAACATAGCATAGCATAGCATAGCACGGCACAACACAACACAGCGTAGCATAGTTTAACACAACACAGCACAACATAACATAGCATCGCATAACATAACATAAATATACATATTTGGAATAATATTTTCAATTACAGTTTCTAGTTTCCAAATCAGATCAGGTCTATGAACATTTTACTGTTGACTGTATACTATAGGAATAATACAAATAATAAGAATTTTAATCACATAATCAAGCACTGAACATTACTCAGGAGACCCAGTTTAAAAAGAGTTTGAAGGTAAAGAAGAAGTTTTCCCAATATTTCCTAACTTTTAAAAATGTTAACACATTCCATCCCCAACATGATTTGATTCTTCTGCCAGAAAATTGATAAGTACATGAGAGGAATTTCAGCAGTTGTCTGATTTTGCGATGAATTTCTGGCAGCGATCAAATATTTCCTCGGTCATCCATCCACTCTCTGTTTGTGCCTGATCTCTGGCCTCATTTCAGGGTGACAGAAAGTTTGTGAAAGGCGAATGACATTTATTCACCGTAACATTAGTAAGTGTAGTGTTAGTGGACGGAAAAATGATTGACCGCTACCAACACTTTCCCTTGTTTTAATTCTTCATGGAGGTTGTTCTCTGCCAGCGAGCATCGATTTTTCTATCAAATACGAAAACAGGCATTGTGGAGAGGCCTCAAAGGTCAGTGTGAATTAGAGCAGAGGTGTGTGTCTGCATGTGTGTGTACGAGGGCGTCCCCTCCTCCTCCCCTACATCCCCATTGTCACTCCCCAAAGGCCTCTCTGTTAAATTGGCTGACAGATAATAAGATCATACAGGAGAGTACAGACACAGAGACCTTTGTCCCACAATCCAACAGTCTTACGGTAAAACCACTGGTCTCCATCGCAGACGTAGGACCGTCCCTCATTTTCTAAAGAGGAAATAAACTCGGTAAACAGATTTTTGACTGACAGATTTTTTTTTTACACTTGTGGATTAAATGTATTTTTAGACTTTTTACGACGGAATTGGCTGTTTTGTTTATAGTTACATCATATACTGAGGTGACAAATTAAAGGAAAAAAAACAATAACATAAGGTGTTAGACTATTGTTTTTCCACCAAATATAGAGCCAGCGCTGTGCCAGTTTGAGAACCTAATGTTGTACTGTAAGGAGCACTTTGACCAAAATAAACTGGTTGAGAAAGTAGAAGCTGGAATAAAAGAACAAAAAAAAATCAGTTTTCCCTTGACCTGAAGTGTGAACCTTTGTGCAAATAAAAAAGACAGAGAAAGACAGAATGGGGGGAAAATAAAAATGTATAAAGGTTTTATACATCTACATAATAATTTGCACATAAATATATACATATCTTTAAACTATTACTTATGTCATGCGAGCTTTCAGAATATGACACAGCAAAAAAGCACTGTTTTATTTTTTTTTCTCCAGGTGAATAAAGGCATCAGCTATTTGTTGCCACGGACATAACAACAACAACAACAACAACAACACTCTTGATTTCTATCCACAGTGAAGAACAACGTGTGGAGCAGCCGCAGATGAGATGAGACTCTACATGATGTTTAATCCATTACTATTTCTGTTGAATGGCTGGAGTAAATGTATCGAATATTTTACTGAAAATGTATCACAAATGTTGCAAACTTGCATTATTGTGTATAGTTTGGCTGCAATTTATTTATTGATGGTTCTTTTGCATTTTCATATAATTAAATCATCTCACCACCATGTGAAAAAGCCTCAAGTCTGAGAAACTAGTGGAAAAACATGGTGAATGTTTGAATGCAAGAAGAAATGACAAACAAAAGAAAAGAAAAAAGTGAATGATTTGAAGTCAAAAGGTCATAAAGTGGATCACTTTACCATATTATCATCTGTTTACATTGTGACAATGTTTTTGTTTGTTACCCCAAGGAATCCTAAATGGATCCAGATCAAAAACTAGAATTAAAATGATGTTGAAGCTGCATGTTGTTGACTCTAGAGCCTGTGAACTCTGCTGAAGGACACAAACACCATTCGTCTACAAGATCCTTCCCTTATTTGCTGTTTTAATGATGCACTGAAGAGCGTCACCCAACACGTTTATGTAAAATCTCCTCTACATTTTCAGCTGAGTTGAGATCTGGGGCAGGTTTCAAAGACCCCTCCTCACAGGAAACTACTAACATCTGGCCTTTGTCTTCAGTGTAAAATGCTGCCATCTGAAACGTTCATGGGTCCAATAACTCCACAGTAGTTCAGGGTATTAATCAACATCTATTTTAAAATGCAATGCTGACGTGCAGCATGTTTGTATCCAGGCAAGAACATGATTTACTTGGTGTTTTTTTTTTTTTTTTTACTGATTTACTTTCAATGTTCAACTGCACTTTTGTTTTTCATTTTCTATACGATACAACACTGAGCTTCTCCCAATTTAAGGAGAATCTAAATTCATGTTTTCCAGGACATTTGTGTTAAAACTTACAAAATCATAAGGAGAAAATAAAGAAAAACTCAAATATTATATGAAAGGAGTTAACAGTCTGGATTTAGCAATTGTTCCTTCATGGAAACCATGGATATCTGAATAATTTACTGTTTTATGAATGAATGTTTTGTTTTGGACAAACATACCATTCCAGTCAAAATTTATATTTAATTTATTTAATTTGTTCCTAATCCTAGGTTTAACCCATTTGGATGTGAAAAACTACATGCAATATTAGAAAAAACATGCCAAAACTATTTAAAACCTATCATTTGTGATACTTTACAGGGCAACACTATTGTAGTATTTGGGTTTCATCTCATACTACCGCTAAAATGTATCCAACAACACAGAGACCTTTGTCACGTCACATCCTTAAGATATGTCATCAAATCTAAATATTCACCAAATAAGATTCAGGATTCTCCTCTCACACACACACACACCAATTAAATACATAACTCAACACATTACTGACATGAGCCTAAATCCGACAAAAATAAATGTCATTTCACTCTGACTTTCACATATGATTAAGATAAAGCTAAGAAAAATAATACATATTAAAGTACTCTTTACACATATCCATGCTCAGGATAAAATGTAGATTTCTTCAGTGTTCAAGAATGTTTATTGTCATTATGTGCACATAACAAAATGTTGCTTACAGGTAAAATATAAAAAGCCTATAATATGCACATCAGTATGTACATATGTACGTTTTAGCTTATGAGTGGTTTTTCAGTGACTGTTAAGAGTGTGCATTTTAGACTCTTTAAAGTATGTAACGTATAAAATCGATTTATCCTGACCTCTTGTGAACTCTTATGAATATATGTTTGTACTGTTTCCTCACTGGTTAAATCTCTGTTATTTTTTATTTACTGGTCCCTCTTCGCTCTATTATCTCTACAGAGCATCTCTTTGTTAAAATCTCAAATGGGTTAATTCCATTCAACATTTATCTGCTTTACATTTATCTATACCGTTCAGATTGAGAAGCACAGCGCTGCTTTTTCCCACAACACCCCTCAATACATCCCCATAGCATGTCCTCGGGCCCTCTGCCCCAAGGGCTCATGGGATATGAATACTCCCTGGGGCTGCTTTTTTCACAGCCTGTGAGAGAAGCCCTCAAGAGAGACGGAGAGAACAGGAGAGAAGCGGCAGCAGCGTTTCTCTGTTTGCTTGATGTCACTATAATGGAAATATGCATAAGTGAGAAAAGGCATAGTGGGCCTTTGGGGCCCAAGAAGTACAAATATTTTAATAACAAACACTTTCGGTGTTTGCCTCCTGTAACAGCACCTGGGTGTTATTTCACACTGAATGCAGACAGTCGCTGCTGAATTGTGTATGCATAAAGATATAGATGTTTTCTTCTTTTACTGGAAGTGGTTTTCATGCTGGGGAAAGTTTTGCTGGTGATATGTCCTTTGGAGAACTGTCATTAATCAAAAGTCAAAGTCACCTCAGATCTCACATTAGAATAGACCAGTTTAGCTACGGCTGAAATTGCAGCTGACCCCTCTTGCCCTGAGCACTTATTCAAAATCAGCAACACGGCCATAGGGGGCTAAAACAACTAAATTGAGTGAGGTTGCAAGAAGCTAGTAAGAGTACTGGGGGAAAATACTCAATAAAGCAATGCCAACTGGCAATCTCAAGGGTTTCTTTGAGCTTTCTAATGTCCTGATGGGTGACTTACAGCTTTGTATACGCTATAAATGTAAATGACAAAGAGGTTATACCATAGAGAATAAGGAAAAATGGACAAAGATGGTGCCAAAACAGTAACTGAAGTGCAGTGCAAAGGTCCATATGGTCAAAAATAGAACTGAAAAATGTCTGAAACTTCCAGCAGGACAAGGTGAAGCTGCTTGTGGCAATGAAACGACCAAACTGAAAGCTTCCTAAATCATGGAAGCTACTCCCAATTAGTCAAAAAACTGTAAGATATGTAGTTTTTTCTGCATATCACAGCTTAAAATCACGCCATCATTACTTTTGAGATCAAGTGTCTTAAAAATGATAATGAATGAATAAAAGAAGCAGAAATAGCAGACACTATAATGTGTATTGAACATAGGTATTCACAGGCTCATTGAATACACAGCAGCCATTATGTTCTGTTCTCCTTTAATTTTCCTTTATTCTCCCGTGCGGTAATAAAAACAAACCCAGACAATTAGAAGACATAGCATTAGTGGACATTTGTGTTTGTATTCAGGCCAGGTTTGAAATCAGGAAAAAGAAAAGAAAATACAGAGGGTCAGATTTTGGTAATGAGCTGTCAGTCATTTTTCAGTGCCCAACAACTTTCATCTGCCCTGATTCCTCCCAACCTCCCCCATTTATCACTCCTTTCTCTCTTCACTGACGCAGTCCTCTGACGCCCCGTGTCGTTTATCACGTCCGGTGGAATAGAGTTTCTCCAGCTGTCAATTTAGGAAATGGAGTGACGAGCGAGACCCCTGGGAACCCGTACTAATCTCAGACTGCAATGTTACGGAAAATGATGTACATCTCCAGTAGCCAGTTACACGTGTACATCAGTTACCCAAAATGCATCCTGTCTGTAAACAAACAACGAATCAAAGCAGCAGGGTGAAACTTACACACAGTCATCTATGTCTTGTCCTTACCTGTGCACAATCATGCCTGAAAAACACCCAAAACCAAGTGAAATCTATCTTCTCTTTACTCAACCGTTCTTCCATTTCGATGTTGGCGTTCAATAAACGACTACCTGCCCGGGGCTTTTAATGGTCAGTGCTGCTGTAAGCTGTCAGAACCCGTGGTGAAAAATGCCGGTGTCACACAGTTATGCGTCCCATGAGGAACAGATATCATAGTCGGTTACCTGACAGGTGTGGCGGATGAGCGGCGAGTGAGACCTGTGCTCATCACTCTGCTGACCGGTTAAGACAGCAGGCCACGCCATGAGACGCAAACAACACAGACGCACTGCTAACGAGGGCTGGGGATCGCTCAGAAACACTCCATGACACTCCTGAAACTGATACTAGTTTGTCCTTTTACAGTCCTTGTCCAGTTCCTAGCCAAAAATACTGGACCTTTGTTAAATTTATACACAGCTAGACATAATTTACTTATGTACAAAAATGTGTCCATTCCATTTTTTGCAGGAATATTACATTAAAATTCAATCTTTACTTTTATTAATCAGCTCCTTGGTATTTTATGCACTCAAAAGACTTTTATAACATCAATAAATGATGGATAAACTAGTTGTACAATTGTTATTTTGTTTTATTTTTATTTATCCAAGTTTTCGTGCTAATTAAACATGTAATTCCTTACTGATTTAAAGTTTTTCAGACCTTCACCACATCTCTGAATGGACACACAATCAATCAAACAAATTTGCAAAATATCACACAACAAATTAACATCAGCTACTGTCACTGATGGCATGAAATCAACACCCTGTTGGCATGGAGTATAACCTGGGGACCACCTGTGATTTGGAAATCATGCTCAAAAAATTTTGGGTTTTTTCCTTCTCAAATTTACTGACATCTCCTGATATGAACCCTTTCATGCATGAATTATGAGAACCTTAGTTGAGATTTTTTTTTTTCCTGAGGGTTTTTAATCCTTTTTAGGCATGAAAAAAACAATGCGATGGAAATTTTTTATGAACTTATTTTTCCTGGAGCTACAAACATGTCCACTCAACTGGACACCATGTGTTTAATTTTTGAAGCAAAGAAACATGTATTTACAACCCATCATGAGAAAGTGATAAAATGTGTGAAAATTATGAAATGCTATGAGTATGTTTTTGGTTTTTGTTTATATTTCTTTATACACAGAGAAGATATGTACATGATGTGAAATGCTACAATAATGCTGACTAAAAATTATAAAAAAAGAAAATTACCAAAAAAAAGGAAAATTATGGAATAAAAACATTTTTCATTCAGCTAATCATGTTTTCTCACATTTTAATATACTCTAATACTAATATTATTACCAACTTCATGGAGATATAATACGCAAAAAAACAAAAAAAAACTTCTTTTTTTTTAAGAAAACTGTTACAGTCTAAATCTACAGTCTTTAAAATGTATTACTGCAGATCAGGTTTATCAAGAACAGTAAAGTTACAGTAATTATTTGAATTACATTGTATGGGATGGTGCATAAGTGTCCACTGTGTTGGCTGATATGAAAATAAAACAACAAAACCCATGAATATACAAGAGAACAGCTGCAGAATAGAAGTCCACTGTAGTGACCAGTATGCATGAAAGGGTTAAGGCTAACCACTTACATATATCTCCCATCTCAGGTTTGCTCTTTCAGTGTATATCCACGTTACTGAATTGGCATCAAAAACACTTTTAACATGTATACATATCATCATCTCCACAGCCTTTGACTGAGAAAAATATGCAGAGGAAGGAAAATGTGTAGCCAATCACTCCTAATCCCACATATGTTGATTCATTTGGGACTAGTGTGTTCACAGGATATCTATGTTTGGCTGAAATATGGCAGGAAGGCGATTTGTGGTGGACTTTTAACTTTAGCATTTTCAGACACAGCTGATTCACATGTGGTACAGAAGACATGCGACCTCCATAATGATCACAAATCACTTGAGTCCACAGTTAATACTAGTGCTGTGTGAATAAGGCTTTATTTTCTAGTATCTGATGTTAATTATAAAGGCTGATATTATGGGATACCATTATATATGTGTGCATACATTAAAAAAATATCAATCTATTTACCAGAATGTACCCGTTTCAACTCAAGTGAAGTGTTTCAGCACCCAAACCAGTTTTACAAAATACAAAATAAATCTATTTAACACAAGCTGAATTCATCTGTTGACATAAAAATAATGTGTTAAGCATGAACACTGATAAGATTGATTTTTATCTGTCTTATTATAACTCTCTTAACTCTAATTATTGGTATTAAAACACCTTTTTTTTTTTACATTGAGGAGCATCTAATGTAAGAGCCATAGATATCACAGTTCAGTACCGAGAACTCAAGTCTAATCCGAGCTTTTTTTTTTTTCCGGGAGTTTCTTTTTCCCTCCTGCAAAATTACCTCACGTTACATTTTGTTATTTCAATACACCCGACACTTCAGTCACTCTCATCAGCCCCTTTTGCTCTAATTCTGCATGAACTTACTGTCTTTATCCCAGCATCAGCTTGTGTGAAACAGTCCTCTAATGGCCATAGTATCGCAGTTATTCCATTGGCCGGCCACTTGTAATCACCCTTGTGGTTTAAAAGGTCGAGGGGTCAGGGGTTATGAGAGATAAGGACCCGTGGGACTGTCATAAAACACTTGCGACACTTCAGCCCTCGTTTTTCATGCCAGAGCTCGATATCACTCATTCATCTTGGTTAGGAAAGTCTTTTCCTTTAATAGAAAACCTTATGTCATAATGCCACGTAGGGACCTCGGCTGCATTGCTCCCCGATACTAGATTCCAGATTTTACACTGTTATGTTTAGAGCATGGTGTATTTTTGTCCATGCACGAAAAAGGAAACGAGTCCCACCGTGGTTTGAGAGGAATACACTTACTCATTCACACACAGGAGTTGTATTTAAATTAGCTTCTCATGTCCATGCTTTATGATTACAGAAGTTTTTGGTTTCAAAGTCAGTGCACCTCGATGGGGTGGTAACAGGGACTGTTCGCCCTCATCCACATCTGCATTGCATTTCTTGAATTTGCCAGCGCAGAAAGGCACAATCAAACAGCCAACGAAACAAATGAGATTCCCTTACATTAGGCAACCATGTAATCACATTTCCCATGTTGTCTCTTTCCCTATAAGCTACATCCTATCGGAAGCTGCATCAGGAGGGTCACAGTGCAGCCCGGTGCAGGCCTGCTTCTGTTAGCTCAACATGCAGGGACTTTTACTCCTGCTGAGACATCTCATTTAGTGCATCTGCAAACAACATTACAGGTGGAAACGCTTTAGGAGATGTCTTGCAAGCATTAATCCCATTTGTGTCCTAACCCATTTCAAATGTGCATTCCGCTGCACTCATGAAATGAGAGAGATGCTGCGGCGATCAAATGGATGCAACACAAACATTTCCAAGGACTTCAGCAGACACACAAAGGAAATGTCATCACTAAGAGGATCTGCATTCAACACAAAGGGAAGACGCCGTGGTTCTAAAATATCAGGCTGATTCAATAAACGATATAATGCATGTGGAAACGAGACATGGAGTACAATTTAAATGGTGTAAAAAATATCTATTAAAAGTATAATATAAAAAGTTAAAAAGACCAAAGAACTCTACAGGCTTAACCAATATTATTTAGTAACAGACGGAAGCAAGTTTACCTCATTTTACAAAACAAACTGCTGATCTTAAAGCAATATGATCACATTAAAAGCAAAATATTTAGAATAGTCAGCAATGAATTCAGTTTAAAATATTTTTAATATTAATTTAAATCATGACATAGACGAAAAATATAATTCAGTGACGCACTTCTGTAATAATTCAATATAATTGTTATATCAGTTGTTTATGCTTACATACAGTGACAAGACATGAACATTTTTCCTAAATTTTATGTAAAGTTCATGCTTGTGTTGATTAAAAAGCACTGTCCCTGTCAAATAAAGAAACAAATACAAATACAAATATAATTAATTCATTAAAAATAATGAAATATACATATTATTTGACAGGCAGTGGCTGGACAAGAACTGATTTTACTGGACAAACTTTATCCTGTTAAAGAAAAACTCCACTCAAAGATAAAAAAAAAGAATGCAGTAAGAAGAAAAAAAAAAAACTTATCTTATTGTTATTATGCAGATTATTTGCATCGTCATAAATGGATAAACTCTGGTAGCTTATTATTCTGGGTATTAAATGTATAACTGATGGGTAATGGCTACACAATTAAAACTCAACAAAGCCATAAATGTAGAGATGTAAGCAGTGAATGCATCTTGCAAAGCAGATTATGAATAATAAATATTAAATGTTGCCTGTAGTTAAATACTACCCTCTAGTGGGCATCATGACATTCCTGAATGTCTAGTCATGGTTTGAGGAAGTGAAGGCTGCTGTTTTATGACTGAAAGAGTGGATTTGTCATGCACTTTACAGATGTTTTCCTTTTCTTTTTTTCCCCCCTGAACTACAGGAAAATCCATGCTAACAACAGAAACAAGGACAGGTTTTCAAGTAACAAAACAAATCCCAGAAGTAAACACAGAAACAGAATGAACTCATGATGATGATTGTTCAAGGGTTTTTAAGATCAGCGCATTAATAAAAAAAAAAAAAAATCTGGTAGCAAAAACATTTTATTCAGAGACATAAGAGAAAAATCTCTGTTATGATCAACAAGATACAAAGTAAAAGCACAGTTGGTTTTTTTTTTCCCCCAAGAGTGTTTTTGTATGCAACTGAGCTATTGTGACTAAGTTATTTCTCTTGTGGATCAATAAAGTCTGTCTAAGTCTAAGTTATTTGCTGAAAGAGGAGGGAGTTGTCTGTAAATTGTTGCATCACACCTGTTTTTTTCTCTTCCTTTACTGTTTGACTCCGATGCTTTTGGTCAGACCACTGCCAGCTCAGTGATGAACGCCACCCAAACCTCGTCTCTGGCTGTTCTTTGCATTCTCCCACTTGGTCACGTCCAATTAGCCAACCCCCAAACACTCTTTCTCATTAGGTTACCCATAACCCACTCATCGGGCCTTGATTTGGCAAATAAATCACACTCTCTCTTTTGTTCAGACTCTTTCCTCTCCCCTCCTCGGCCGCCGCTGTCTTTTTCAGCTCTGTCTCTCCCTCAGCCTCGTTAACCCTGTCCAGAGTTTCTACGGTGACAATCTCCGCCAGGCCTCTTCATTGGACATGGCAGCCAGCAATTTGCATGCCAGACTATTTCTCTTCATCATTGGGCCTCTTTCTCGCTCTCTCTCATTCTCCCACTCTCTCTCTCTCTTTCTCTATGCTAGAAGAATAGAGAATAACTCAGCAACTGACGGCAGACGGCATGCACGTCCTTGTCCTACAAGGTTACAAATCCATTTCATCTGTGCAAGAGGGGAGTGAATTAAAATAAATGATGGCCGGACATTTATTGCATTCTGGGGGTGAAGGAGGGATTGGGGAGGAGAGGCACAAGTTGCAGAGTGCGACTTGTGTCTCATACTGAGTCGGACTGGCAGACAGTTTGATATCGACTGGCACGCAGCGTTGGCACAAAGAATGAAGACAATACGAAGACAATAAAATTATCTACCACTGATCTGAGGCCGAATCTGTTTGTCTCTGGCTCGAGTGTGTTTAGTCTGGGCTGTTGCTATGGGAAAATAGGTGAGCTCGCACGGTGGTATTTCCAGAAAAGTCACTGAAATAGATCGGTACCAATCCAACTACTGCAATCGAAACACGCTTACTGTAAGTAATAGTATGTAAGTTATCAACAAAGGCACTCTGAAAAGCCACAAACCAAAAACATCTTGAAATATTATTTTAATTCAGATATTGAAGCTTTAGGAAAAAATGTTTGATTGCTTAGTAAAGAATGGTTTATCATGGGATTCATTTATTTAATCTGTTTTAGTTTAAACTTTTATGCATAGAAGTTAAACATTATCTGTTCTTTCTTTAGATCCACGTCTATACACACATTCACACACATAGGTGATAAGAAGTAAACTTATTGTTGGTGTAAGTTTACATAGAGCTGAGGTCCTCCATCTGCCTGATCTATGTAAGATAATGCTAAATTAAAGACCAACCCATTTGTACAGGTGAGCCAGCCCATAGGGAGAATAAATGTAGAATTCACTGGGTGATCGGAGCTCTTTGTTCATTGAGTCCTCAGCGTTGAGCATCTCCTTTATTAGTGGTCAGAATAAATTCTGCTAACTTTGAGACCGAGACGAATCCAGACTCATTCTTAGAGCTTCCAAAAAAAGAACACACTAACAATCTATTCATCTAAAATGCTGAAGAACTTCCTAATCCTATCAATACATATAAATAATGCAGGTAAAATACAGTTTGTCATCTTTTCATGGTCATCACATATAACACATTTGGACACCATCCTCTTCTCCAAACACTGATGCACCAATAAGAACTATGGAGTTTGATGAATAAACATTTGTCTTTACATTTAGTTAATGATATATTTTGCTGGAAAAACATTTTCTTTGGTTTTCTCTATTCTGATTCATTAACCTTTGAATTTACTTTTATGAACATCTGCATGATCAGAAAATCAAATATAGGAAAAATACTGGATTTTCACTAAAAAATGCAAAATGCAGAGGATAATATTATAAGAAGGGTGATAAAGCATGTTGGAAAGGTTAAATACAGGGGGAAAAAATCATTAAAAAACAGTTCTAGGTCTTAAGGGTTAAAGAAGTCATTGTGCAGTGAAATGGTTCCAGCCCTCATATCATGGAAGTTTATTCATATGCTGTAATTCATACATAACAGAGCTTCCATAAATACAATTAAAGTGTTAAATTAATGTGCATGTTGAATTTTACTGCTCTAAATGTATAAATGAGGGTCTTTGTATATTAACATCTGTAAATAACAGTTCTGAGGTGGATATTTTCACAGCTTCAGGTCCAAAGATCAATGCACGGATCATGTTTCTTCTGCAGCTTTCTCCTTTTGGTCCAAATCAGAAGCCTGAACATACAGAAGAAACATGACCTGGTGCTGCTTCAAGTCATTGTGGGAAAGTGGAAAATCAGCCAAAACCTCTTGTTCCACACTGGAATTTCTACTGCATGTAAACAGAGCACAGAGGAGGTGCAGAAGTCTCACGTCTGCTCACTCCACTTAAATTCTAATAAAACTGAAAGGTATGATGGGATTTCTGCCTAATGATGGCAAACGCAGTGAAGCTTTAAGAATGCTGGAGTTCAATAATTAGATCAGATGATTATTAGAACCTCCTCTCCATCATTAGGTTTGTAGAATGAGACTGAATGATTATTAATTAATTAACATGTGATTAATACTTTTTTTTTAGATGGCAGCGATTTTTTTTTAATTCACCCAGGATAAAATACTTTAGTGAGCCAGTATTTTCATCTTTTGACAGAATGTAACTGTCTTTGCCCAGTACAGTGTAACTAAGTACTTTTACTTCTGTATTGTACCTTGTATATTTGTGTTGTACTACATCTCAGTGGCAAATATTGTACTTTATACTCTTAAGTTACTTGTCACAGTTTTTTTTTAATCCCTTTTGTCATTGGAAATGTCTTGATTGTGAATGTTTGTGATGAACTCAAGGATAAAATATGGTTTTATGAGTTTACAAAATTATCCTTATTTAACCCTTTCATGTATAGTGGTCACTCCAGTGGACAGCTGTTCAAATGGGTTCGCTTATAAATTTAAGGATTTTAGTGTTTTAGTTCCATATCAGCCAACACAGTGGAGGCTTATGCATCATCCCAAACACTCTAATTCATACCATTAGTGTAATTTTGGTGTTCGAGACAAACCTGATCTGCAGTGACATGCTTGAATGAAGAAAAAAAAAAAAAAAGTTTTTTTTTCATATTGTCTCCATGCAGGTATGTTAAAACGTGAGAACACATTACATTAGCAGCATTTAAGATATTTTTATTCCATACTTTTCACATTGTATATTAGGAAATATGTGCTTGTTTGCTTGTAATATTAAACACATGACTTTGTAAATGTAAATAGGTTCTTAAAAAAATCAATCACATTGCTTTGGGTTTTTTTTCCATTCCCAAAAAAGGAATAAAAAATCTTGTTTGAGGTTCTCATAATGCACGCATGAAAGGGTTAATGATAAATAAACCCTTTCAATCCTTGTTTTTTTGCTGGAATATGCTTTGACCAAAAGCTGAACATGACAGACC
Source organism: Ostorhinchus rueppellii (assembly GCA_030068375.1). NCBI lineage: Eukaryota > Metazoa > Chordata > Actinopteri > Kurtiformes > Apogonidae > Ostorhinchus > Ostorhinchus rueppellii. The sequence goes on along the minus strand of JAQQZY010000017.1, from coordinate 18,377,036 downwards.
GGATAAGGAAGTAACAAACTCGTTAGCTTCATAACATAATCACTTAAGACATATTTTGGACCAAATTGTGATATCGGCACAACTTTACTCTCCTAACATTGCTTCTTCATTTTCACTATAGCCTATGACAAAAATGAAAAAGAAATGAGTAAATATGGTATGAGGCTACAGATATGATGGTGCTGCTGATTAAAGTACATAACGGTTTATAAAGTAAAATTAACTCATTCTTAAACATCTGCAGCACTAAAATACAACATAAACATTAATGCTGCAGTAAAATGAACCAAAAAACATCCTATTTACTGTAATGGCAACTCATTTTACTGCTTGTAGTTTTCATTCTGTGGTGTCTTTAAAACTATAAAATAATAAGATAGTGTAAATATGAACACGTTTATTTATATTTCCAACCTGTTTTTATTTGCTTTGTTGCATGGTTTACACCAGGTGTAACCTTGCTTCTTTCTTTTCTTTGATTTCGTCAAAAGACTGGGATGGTGTTTAGAGATGTTACTCGAGAACCTGTGCGCATCACTCCAATCTGCCCCACGTTTCCCTCTGTACAGTCCAGAAATACACCCGTACACCCAAAGGATCCCTTGCTAAGTGACTTTTTTTCCTGTTGACCACAAAGCTATCAATATGTCTGCCTCTTGACACTGCCCTATCTCTCTCTGGACGCAGAGGCCAGACTCTGAATGCTGACTACTGCTTGCTGCACAACTCTCCTGGACCTGCTCCAGGACACTCCATTGTAATACAGTTATTTTTAGACAAGCCGACGCAAATAAATATTTATAGTTGTTTGCAGGTCAGGGGTCTCAATGAACCGCAGGGTGGATGGCAGTGAAAAAACCCTATGTAACTACGTAAGCATGAATAAGGGTTCAATAACGCTTGGCAAGAATACTCTGATTGGATCTGAACTGTGATATTTGAGGCTTGGCTCTTTAGTTGCTTATGCTTTAAAACAGAAATAAGAATTATAGTCCATGGAGCAAAATTAAGGTTGAGTCCATATCTATCAATACTAATACTGGTCAAGCTTCAAAATGACTTCAGCGGAGAGCTTCCCGGTGCCTTGTGGGGTTATTCGTTGCAGTGTGGTGTTAGATTTTTACTCACACTTTCCCTAAATGCAGCTTTCTCATTTTCCCTGACATCTGCATGCCAGTGATAATAGCTCTGGCGCTGATCACTTTTACATTAAACTTCAGTTTGAATGGATATGTGTGTAACTGGAAATTATTACACTTGTCACTTCAGTCCACTTCATGTCAAATTTATACTTTAGAGAGGATATTTCTATGCAAAGAGACCGTAATGACCTAGACAAAGCCTTGGCTTGGGCGATGAAGGAGTAGCACAAGAGGGGAAAATGTAAGGTTCAAGGAAATTAAAAAATGCTGAAGAAACCAAAATGGTGATTGAATGGTAACATTTTCCTGTGGTCTCCCCCCCTGAACCAGAACTTGGACTGAATATGGGGGAATATTGTGTTTCTGTCATTGTTCTTCTAGCATAACGTTGAGTCTAAATATAGGTTATGTAAGAGAAAGGTTCGGCAACACACACAAAATACAGAAGGCTATGAAGAAGGAACACTGTGTGCTTCTACTTTGTAAAGAATTTGTTTTTAATAGCTTTAAGCTGTCATTACTTTGAATGATACACTAAAACATCTGTTTCAGCCATTTAAAATAGGTCAGTGTTTGTATTAAAAGAATACGGCTCGATGTAAACGCAGGAAAATACAGTGCAACTTCAAGCAAATGCTAACAAGAGCAGATTAATGTAGATTTATCGTCTGCAAAAAAAATGTATAAAAGTTGAGCCTGCTCTGTTTCTTTCTCAGTTATTCATCATACGAAGAGCTTGCAGTCAGAGTGTGCAAGCGGTCAGACAATACGGAGAATACAAAAGAGTCGATTTTAATTTCTGAAAGTAATGGTGTACACCTCCGTTTCTGGGACCACATGTTCCCATAATGGATCAGATTCTCTCCAGAACATTTTGTCCTGTGCCTTTCTCAATTTTCTGACTGTCTCAATAAGAATAAAAAAAACCATAATAATAATATGGTGGACAACCCAATCTGCTTTTCAAACTGGAATCAATATTTGTCATTGCTGTAAAACGCCTCACAACAATTAGCGGTCTCTAGTTTCAACAGGAGCGTTGTGACCTTCCCTCCGACCACCAGCCAGGCGTCTGTCAGTCAAGGTTGCACAAATAACCAAGCCTCTCTCACACTTATCATCATCCCTCATCAGCATCTTGATTGGTGAGGAGGACAGATGAGTGGGAATGTCCACATACATCCAGCGGCCTCTGATGTGACAGCAAGGGTTTATGGGATAGCGACATGCCAGCCCCACCTGCCTCACCTTGACCCCTCCGCCCCGCTTACGCCGCTGCCACTTCTCTCGTCTCGGGCTCTCCGGTCTGACCTCGTCGTCCCAGGTCCTCTGGCCTCGCCTCTGACGGCTGAGTTATTACCATAATTACCCAGGAGGCATTGCAGGGAGCAGCCACATGGCAGAGGCCGCCCATGTTTAACAGAATATTTGGGTGTTTTATCGGCTTTAACTCAGCCCCTGGGGCAGGCGAGAAGGGGCTGAGATGATAAGAAAACCACTCATGTGGGAAATGAAGGGGACCATTTCACAGACGGAACCAAGAAGGAGATGAAATATATTGTTAATGCAGCGGTGACCAGTGCACATATGTCATATATTCTCAAAGACAAGGTGTAAATATGCTCATATATTCGGGTGGTGTCGACCAGAAGGACTTGGATGGAGATGCCGTCCATCTAGAAATAGCACTTTAAACCCATTAAAATGTTGAAAACACAGCATTGCTTTGTGTCAACACCAAATATTTAATGTCAGGAGGTGAAATGCAGGTGGAAATAGCCTATTTTTAAACAGAATGTAAGATCTAAACCCAATCACCAGAGGAAAAAATGCTGCTATTGTGTTTTTCTGAAAGTAATAGATAAATATAATGCCAACATTAGTACCAAAAATAAATGTTTTATATAAGCACATACGTAAATGTAGATCCTCCTGTACTTTTTCTGTCTTTACTTAGAAAATACTTAATAATAGGTGGATGGTGGATTTAGTTCACATTCTTAATCCCAACAGGGTTTCGTTTTAGGTCATTATTGTTTAAATAATGATTGTAGTTTGGTGGTTATTACTAAAGTACATGTAATGGTAGTCATTTTTAATCTTTGCAAATATTTTCAGGCCATCTGACTTTGGAAGAACTTATTTGATGCTAAAATATAGACTGTAAATAATTACTGATGGGGAACTGTGATGTCACTGTTTTTTTCTGAACTATAGTTTTGAAGCCAGTAATTTGCAATTTGGTCATGTTGCTTTTGGGAGATGCAAGTGACCATATTTGGATAAAACTGGGAGAACAATGGGAACCCAAGGGGTCAGAGTGAGCTAATGCTGAGCACAGGATTACTGACTCTGTAAAATGGTACATTTAATTAAACATTCAGAAGCAAAGTCACTGACCTACACCTAACACCAACTACAAAAGTCCAGTTCAGCAGATGAAGGATTTGTCGATCAACATCTGATATAGAAAACATCAAACCTTCTGTTTGACCTGAGATGATGGAATGACAATTTAAAGACGGACCAGCATACCATCTGTAACCCTGGTTACAGGATCTGATGCTTCTGCATTAGATTAATTTTGCCGCTTCTTCTTGCCTTATCATCATCATCATCATCATCATCTACTATTTAACTGTTCCTACATTAGTCCATGAATGAAAACATTGTGTGAAACCATGTTTGAAAAAAAAAATTAAATGTTAAATATCTCCATGCTTCCATCAGTGTATTATAGAGACTGGTGAACACATCCATCTACCCATTTATACATGTTCCATACTAAACATAAGCACATTGAATTTGTTAAAACACAAATCTAGAATGCTGATGTTAAAATATTTTTGGTTCTGAAATGTGAAACTGTAATCATGCCTACATTTATTCGGGTAGTTTGACTGGGGATGCTGAGTTGTTTTCAGTCAAACTCATGGAGACTTTATTTCATATGTAGAATGTGTTAATTTCAATTGATACACTGATCATAAAGTACTTCTTTTTACAGATAATAGTTTAGAACCTTCAAACTGAGCACAAATACATGTCAACAAACTGTAATATTCACCTGTTGGTTAAATATTCCTTAAAGAAAAGTAATTTCTTTCTTTACAAACAACACAAATACAAATTGAGAGCAAGTGAACCTGGTTCGCTGCATTCCGGTTAAACTTTCAATCCACACAGTTTCAGTCGTGTGTTAGTGTTTTATAAACCATGTCTCTACTGCCATGTCTAACAAGCCAGGAGGTCATGCATATTCATACCGTTAGAGTGAAAAGTACAGCCCATCCTGCCATATACGAGGCACAAAGGTCATTGGCCTCAGGCCAAAGACGCACACAGAGACTATGTACATGAGGAGCACATCTCTATTGGTATTTATACTTGCACTTAAAGCTCAGTCAAACCGACAAAGAGAAAAATAAAACACACACATTCTCACACACCATCACCTGTTCAGAAAGGTCAACACATTAGCATCCCAACACATGCAACACTCAGACTTCCCTACGTCTATATAGCTACCCATCAAATATGTCCAAGATGGCACTTAGCCGTGTGTGCCCGTGTCTTATTATGCAGACCCATCTGTGTGAGTTCAAAGGTCATGGCCGGGCCTGGCAGGGCCTACAGGTGAGCAGATGAGAACAGTAGGGGCTCGGTTTAATTTAGCTAAGCACTACAGGATGCTGTGCGCTGCTGTACCTGGGAAGGACAAGTTGAACTTTTCACACTGCGCCTCAGACTCATCATTGGAATGGATGGAAAGTTGAGGAAAGATTAGTAATAGAGTGGAGGAAAAAATAGCTTTTGACATGGAATCTGTGTTTCTTCGTGGCTGAGATGTTTTTTTATTTTGTGTGAGAGTTGTTCAAACAAAGACAGACATGCACATAAACACACAGGCACATGATACACACAGAGCTGTCAGTGTCTCTGCTTTTTGCTTTTCCCTTTGTCTGACACACATTCAAGCACACAATACACACAGACAACTATCTAAAAGATGACTGTCTACAGTGTGTGTGTGTGTGTGTGTGTGTGTGTGTGTGTGTGTGTGTGTAAGGGTGTGAGGGTGTGAGGGAGAAAATCCCTAATCTGGCATGGCCCAGCTTCCTGTCTAGACTCTGCATGAGGAGGCCAGCACTAACCTGGCGAGTGCTGTGAGCGTGTGTGTGTGTGTGTGTGTGTGTGTGTGTGTGTGTGTGTGTGTCTGTGTGTGTGTGCGCTGTATGCAGCATATGCACATTACTATTGTGTAATGAGTGTTAATGTGTGTGTCTACAAACTTACAGTATGAAGAGCTATTTGGACACAGTTTTTTTGGTTTTTTTTTTTGTCTAATCCAGAAAACACACATTAACCTCTGATCTTCCGTATGTACGGTATCTACGGTCCTGTATCCATTTCTAATTGGACAATTTCCAATAAAGCTCCTGTTCGGTTTTCTCATATTTTGACACTTTCTCTATCATGTGTGCCAATACTGCAGCAATTCCAAAAACCAATCCCCTCATTATCCTCCTTGCAGCAGTTACGGGAATAGAGAAGAGGGGGTGTGGAGGGTTAAAGTTGGAAGGAAATGGAAAAAGTCCTGATGTGGTTTTCTATGAAATTTCAAATGAAAGGAGAGGATGAGCTAGAGAAGGACTGGAAAACTCCTCATTCTTATGCCTTACACTGGCTTTCAACAAACAGCTGATCAGATAAATAACAGTAAATATGGTTTAATGTAGCAGAAGATGTATGTTTCAGCTGAAACTGTATAAACACAACAGTGAAAATAAAGAAAATGCGGTCAGTGAAAAACAATCCCTCTTGGTTTGGTAACATGATTAAACAGAGCTGAATCATAACTGGAACTGCTGACAGCTTCTTGCCATCAATCACACACAGAAAACCTGCCATTAGTAATCACAACAAACATCACTGAGCGCAGCAACTTTCTGCCGTCTTACTCACGCTGAGTGCTAATCAAAAAATGCTAAATGTGTTTAGCTTTAGCTGACAGTATTTGTCTGGAGTGTGAATCAACAGCATGGGCGTCGCTATTTCATATTCATGCAGGGGCCCAATGACACCTTGTCCTCTGCTTTCCAAAAGGCCTTAACTCAGCAGATCCCCACCCCTTTAGACCCAGATGTAAAGTGAACAGTCTTCACCTCTGTGACATCAGATCGGCACGATGCGCTGCCTTATGGGAGCACGCCGTCCCAGAGGCCTGCCAAACATCACGGCTGTGACCGCGAGAGCCAAAACACCAGGAAGAAGAAAAGCAAAGGTGATACTTTTGGGGGAAAACAAAATACAGCATAACTTAAGGTCCAGAGAATGGATGGATGGATGGATGGATGGATGGATGGATGGATGGATGGATGGATGGATGGATGGATAAAGGTCTGGTGTGTATGGTGATATCAATTATCCACTACTATATTATCCTTCATGTCCTGCAGGGGTGTCAAACATATGGCCTGTGGACCAAAATCAGCCCACCAAAGGGTCCAATCTGGCCCCGTGGCATGAATTTATGAAATGTAAAAATTACGCTAAAAAAATTAACAATCAGTGGTAACAATATCATTTTAGCTCAGGGGCCACCTACAGAGCAGTTTGATCTCAAGTGGGCTGGAGCACTAAAATACTATCATATAATATTCTATATATAGTCACAACTCCAAGTTTTTCTCTTTGTTTTAGTGTTAAAAAGCAAAATTACACAAAAATATTAGCATCAAAAAATGTGAATAACATGAACAACATGAAATGTCTCAAGAAAAGTCAGTGACATTTTAACAATATTCTGTCTTTTACTAAATGTTTTGTGTATTTGTAGATCCACTGTGATCTGTAATTTGTAATACACATGTAAATGATAAACTGAGGCATAATGGTGTTAAAATTTCCATTATTTTTCTTAAATTTGTAGTTGTTCATGTTATAAACATTTTTAAAGGATAATATGTAGATGTTAATATTTTGATAAAGTAATTTTCCTCTTTCCACCCTAAAACCTAAAAAACGTTTGGAGTTGAATGAAAATAAGCACCTTTTTTCGTGTGTGTGTGTGTGTGTGTGTTTTTGCAGCCATAATATGCTTAAATTTAGACTTATCCCTACCTCTAATTTCTCCTTCTGTATATTTTCTGGTTTGTGGGTGGGAGGAACCAAATATTGTCCATTTAAGACATTAACCTGAAAATTTTTGCCACTTTCTGATATTTTATAGACCATAAAAATGATCAACAGATCAATCAACAGTAAAAAATAATCATTATTTGCAGCCATAATATACATTTTATCCCTTTTTGGGGGTTTGTTTGTTCACATTGTCAGCTGAAACCCTTCCAAATGTTTCAGTTTTGTTGTGTCACCTCTGTGTGTGACGTAGAGGAAACATTTTATCATTCTATTTAACCCATAAAGACCCAAACAGCCAATCAAATCGTGTGCTGATCTGAAATGTTTAACAACTGTTGATCCGCTAATCCTATTAATACATGTAAATAATTGGTGTAAAATGTAGTTTGTTATTCTCATGGTCAGATATGATCCATTTGGACATTCCGTAGTGAATATGGAAACACCATCATGTTTGAAAATATTAATTCACCACTAAAACCCAAGGAGTTTGACAAATGACAGTGAATGGGCACACTTGTTTTTATGTTAATGATAGATTTTGCTGAAAAAGTCATGTTTTCTCCCATTTTCTCTGTTTTTGATGCAATAACCTCTGAATTTACTCTGAGTTTTTATGAATATTAACATAATCAGTGACTTAAATATAGGAAAATGCATGATTTACATTGAAAAATGCTAAATGCAGAGGATAGTATTCCAATAAATGCTGATAAATAACATAGAAAAGGTTAAATAGAGAGAAAAATTCATTTGGGAACTGCCACAGAAGTAGCACTGGGTCTTTATGGGTTCGTTTGTCCAAATTTCTGAATTATTCTGCTCTTTCTCAAGTGTTTTTTATGTTCTGGCCATAAAAACAAAACATACGTGGTTTCTTCAACTTTTAACCAGGAGCAAAAACCAATCTGCCTTTAATCAGGAGAGAAAAACTGACTAAAATCTGGCTGTTTCAACTGCCCGACTTCCAATAAATGAAGCCGATCGCTGTCTCCCATTTAGTCAAAACAAGAGATGAGCCATGATCTTCCCAGATACTGCCATGACTTCTTGCATTGCTATTATCCAAATGACTGTAGCAAGAGAAAGCCAAAACCCTCAGACACAACAATGACAGAGGGACAGACAAGCGCTGCCGACTCCACGTGACCTCACCTTAAGTCATCGTCTAGTCGTGGTAGTGTTCCTTTCCTATGTACATGTATTTAGAAAACCAATGAGTCAGACAGATGGTGGACCAATCAAATGAGTCATCTGAATTGTATACACATCATTGTCTCCGCCAGTGTGGGTTTTAGGGGTCTCCTGTTAGCATTCCTACCCAACTGACTCCCCAAGTATGACTCACAGACTTGTAACCCCCAGACGAAGCAGACTTTACTGTGCTGGCTTGTCAGAGTGCTGTAGTAGGGAAATCTGGCAGGATGCTACTTAGTATTTGGGGTTTGTCTGACTCCGTCTAGCCAGGACTAAGCTGTCTGACTGCACATGTGTGTGTGTGTCTGTAGCCAGATCATCTTAAAAACTAACTGTTTTATGGCACAATAGTACACGGTAGGAAGGTTTTTAAGCACTACGGCTGCAGTCACCACTCTGACAAGTACAGTCAGCAGGAATCTAACCTACATTACAGGAAAATGAGCACATTTTCCTCCGTATCTCTTCCAGCATGTGTTTTTGTTTTCACCTTTCAGTCCGTAGCCGCATTCCTTTTCCGTGCGTTGCGTGAGATGGAGAGATTGCCGGAGAGTGACTCACTAAAACCTGACCTAGTAGTGAGGTAATCACTGGAGGACGCTCCGAGTAGAAGTGAACTTTTGATGGTGATGTCTGGAATCATGTCTCGGAATCCCCAGACGACTTGGAATACTACAATATGAGTGACATAATTTTTGTTCATCAGACATAGTCCCCAATGGAGACAATACCTAAAAAAACCATTACACAGTCTTTCCACACTGACTTGATAAGACAAACGGAAATAGATGCTCAGTGCATAAATATAGCCAGCATTAGATAATATCTACTCATGTATGCATTTGAGGATATTTTAGAGCAAAAATGGTCTCTTAATTTCTTTGATTTCTTTAAATATAAAGTCTGAACACAGCCTATTATTTTATTATATTTTTAAAACAGTCTTAATGTTTCACTGATACATTTTTACATGAGTATTATGCTTTGGTACCATACTTTTAAAGCAGGCCTTGACTGGATGTAGAGCATTGCTATAATATTTTATAATATAACTAGACTGTTGGTTGTGCTGAGGATGTTGATCGTCTCTGCTGGTGTGTCTCTATCACAAGATTGTTTGTTAAGCAGCATCACCTGCTGGCTTAATGGAGAACTGCCAACATTACAGCAGCTGCCAAAGGAGGAGACAAACAATGGGAGAGCCCAGAAACGTCAGCGCCTTTTACTCTATTTAGATCAAAACAGGAAGTAATAAACTAATAGAATGTATCGACACAGAGATCTTCAAATAGCTCAATTCAGAAAGATTAAAAAAAAAGGTCATAAAATGGCACTTGATAATGACAGAAAAAAAAACAACTTTATTTTTAGTCTCTTGAGATAAGCTTCACCACAGTGCAATAAAGCACGCATGAAGGACTGTGGGAACGTGGTAGAGGAATACCAGAGAGATGGATGCTTGTCCTAAAAAAAGCTTCACAATGGGTATGAAAACATTACGTTCCCCGCTCATTCTTGAATTATACAAAGAGCCTAAACACCCATTTTGGTCCATTTTGGGTTTGGATCACTCTCCCATCACTGATCCAAAATTATGAATGAAGACATTTCAGCCAAGACTCGGAGCAACGCTACTGGAAACCAATTTCCAAACAATAAGCAGAAAAGCAGCACTGGTCGCTTCGCCAGAGTTAAAGACAACAGCTCTGTGTGGTTCTATTATCAACAGAACAACCAGTACCTCCACAGTAGGAATTCATCTCAGCTGGTTTATAGTAATACACACTGATCCAAGTTCGTTTTCTGAGACTCACACAGACTCACCATACACTTCAAAAATTCTATTAAAAAGCAATGATTCTGGACTAAAAAAGAAAATATAAGTACTCTATTATGTATTTCATTTGTCTGTACTTCAGTATGAATCACCATCTTCAGTAAACAAACAGCAGGTACCCACTCACGTCCAAATATTTACCAAGTTTGGATGTTCAACAAAATCATTCTCGCTATGCAAACTGGTGGGCAAAAAGAAACATAGTGAAATACCAGATCCCATGTTTGGGTACGGGGCCTCCAGCGGTTGAGTGAGCTTTGACCTAAAATAGCTCTGAGAAATGTGAATATGTTCTATGAATAGAGATAAAACCATCTGAGGAGTGAGAAACACTCCAAAAGATAAAATGACTCGAAGACCTGCAAATAAACCTCCAGACATCAGTCTAGAAAAATGAATTTTTGTGTGGATGGTGGTTTGCACCATGGGCATGGGAAAATCTGCTTTGACACAGAAGAAACTTTGGTTCTTTTGAACATTAGAGCAATCTTTTTTTTTTCCTTTTTGCCAGAATGTGAGGTCTGAAAGGATTTCTGTAATTTGAGAGCCGCCTCTGAAAACAGGATTTGTCTTGTATTGTGTGGGTCTTTGTACGTTGGCTTCAGCAGAAGAGCAGCAGACAAAGGACCCAACTGTGAATTATTTTATATTATCTTTTTGGAATTTTTATGTGGAAAAATCAGTCTGTTTAGTGCTGCATTTTGGATACTACCAAGCAAAGTGTGTGTGCGTTTTTAAAAGCATATTTCTTTGCTCCAAAACAAGCTAAATTCACTACTTACAGCAACAATACAGTGTTGCCCTTAAAAGTAATACAATATTTTTACCTCTTCTCATAAATTGGATGTGATTTATACTTGATAAATAAAGTGTAACCGGGACTCAACTTTAATTACTGCGCTGAAAACTAAATTATCCCACCTTTATGGAACAATGTATATTAGACAGACTTCTTTTTTTTTCCAAAATAACTGTAACATAGGTTCTTTATTTTAACTGATTCTTGCATTTTCCCTTTAACTGATCTGCTAAGAAAAAAAGTCAATATTTATCATGCTTTATAGCAACTAAACATGTCACTCATTTGTATTTTTGACTGGTCTTAGGTTGAGATAATTTTATAAACATGTCCAGACTTGTATTATTTATTGCATTTTTGACTTCTTTTAACCGTGCAAATAAATAGATGCATAATAAAACGCATAACTAAATAAATGAAACCAAAAATGTGGAATATTTAAAGGCTTTAACATGAACTTAATTGGAAAGAAAGTATTCTATCCATGTAGTGGGATAAAGTGGTCGAGTGCGAGTGCAGAACGCACCACTAGAGGGCGCACAACCCAAGTAGCAATAAACAGTACCTGCCTGTAGTGCAATGAAATACCATCAGATATATTATAACGATTAAAAAAGAAAACAAAACACTAAATATTACACGATTTATTGTAAAAATACAATAAATTGAAATATTTTCTACACAAATAAAATTATTATAATAATTATAAGGCTGTAAAAATGGTAAGAACAGGCTTTAAAGCTCTAAATTGCGCACAATAGACACAACAATAAGTAAATAAATCCATTAAATGTGTTTTCCCTCAGTAGGAGAAGGTGGTGGACTGAACCGGAGCCTGTTGTGATTCGGGCTCTCCCGGGTGCCTGCGGTCCCTCCTCCGTCAAACGTCAGAAAGTTGTGGTATAAAACTCACTAAGGCCATACCGACCGCTCAAAGTCGCATATACGTCGTTAAGCTGACAGGCTGCGGTCTGCCTCCTCACAGACAATAAAGAGCCTGTAGATTTTAATGAGACAGAAAAGGAGGAGAAATATGCCAAGCTGTGGAGCGACTTAAATCAACCGGACTGAGCCCAAGAATGCAAAAGACAAGTCCGTCTCTTTCTACAGAGATATCTGTGCCGGATAAATGTCACATATGTGGGAGAGTTTATGTCGGGATGGACTTCAAATTGAGTAATGTCTAATGGGCGAACACATAGGCTACTTGGATTTTTGGTGATAACAAAAGGGACTGCCACAAGAAAACGAATTAAGTGAGGAGTTTTTCCATCATTTAGCTGCTAAAGAAGTTCACACCAGGCCTTATCAGTCTGATTCCGAACCTTATTCTTGCTGATCTTGGCAGTCTTCGCGTGTGAATCTACATATTTAACCCCAGAACGGACCCAATGCACAGAAAAAGATGCATTTGGGTAAGGTTTTTCTGTTTGTCCTCCTCCTCAATTGCGCAACTTTGAGCTCATCCTTGTCAACTTGTGCCACCGTGGATATTGACCATGTGAAAAGGAAGAGGGTCGAGGCGATACGAGGTCAGATTTTAAGCAAACTTCGACTGACAAGCCCCCCGCACTCGCTCGGACCAAACAAAATCCCATATCAAATCCAAGCATTGTATAACAGCACCAAGGAGCTCCTGGAGGAACTTGGGAGGGATCGGCAGCAAAGTTGCGGTCAGGACAACACAGAGACAGAGTACTATGCCAAAGAGATATACAAATTCAACATGGTCTATGGACCGCCGGAAAGCAGTGAGTATTACTCTTTTTTTGGGCAGACAATTTCGTGGCACTTGTTTTTTTTTTTTTCATCAATCAAGGCGGCGTTACGCTGCGTAATTACGCACAGAATGAGCCAAATACGCATAAAACTTATACCTGCCAGACTAGATTTCTACATCACTGATAGTCACAACAAAGCATCATTTTTATTTTGTTGAGGTTTCAACCAATAATATATACATTTAAAAAATATATATGTACTGGAAATCATTAAAAAACTGTGAATCGTCAAAGTTGTGGAGTTGTTTGTGTTGGTAAAACTAAAAGCTGAACTGTGTGTACACTAGGAGCACAGTGCTCACCAACCTGTTTTAACCTTGCATCAGTGTTCCAGGAAAAGTCACTCTCCTCCTACTCCTGACTCCACTCTTCCTCTTGTTTTTTTTTCCTCCATGGATCCTGTCCCTCTCCCCAGATGTTCCCATTTCCTTTCCAGTCAGAACCAAATAAGAGGGGACATCTGCCCAGGCAGAGCAGATGGGGGTGCCTTCAGAAGAAAGAGTAGGAAAAGTTAACAGAGTAGACAGACAGGAGAAAAAAGTTCAACGGTGGAAGGAGGATTCCCTGTTTTCACTGCACTCTGTCTGTGGGGTCTCGTGAAGCCCTCACACAGACACACTGCTACCACCCACCTCCTCATTGTGATGAAGCTTAAAGTGACCCCACTGCTCGTCTTGGCCAGTGAATCACCTCCACGGGTGGCCTCTGAGCATGACATCACCTACTGCCATGCTCAGGTTTAACTTTGCTTAATTGAGTGTGAAACTGAGTCTGCATCCATCCCCTTAAACCTGAATGACTCCACTGTGCTGTCATTTTACTGCTACTAAGTAAAATTAGGCAAAGATTTACTGCTTGGTTTATGATAAGCTTTATTTTCTCTGTAATTTTTTTTTTTTTCTTCAAATCTAACAGTTCCAGTACAGGCTTGCACGGTTTCTATGAGGGATTCGTGTTAAACCACTCTCTGGCACAAGTATTTCCTCTATAGAATAAAAGCCATGAAGTGGAACTGGAAAACCTGTGCTGAAAGGGGCATGTGTCAGCACTTGAGGGAGATTCATGCAGCATGTGGTCAAACGAAGTCTGGCTTAGTGAAAATGTAGAATAGGATAAATGCTGTGCGTGCGGAAGGACCGCAGAAGAGGGCCTCATGGTCTAAAGCAAAGCCAAGACCATTGCATCACAGACCCTTTCAGATCAACAGGTGTTTCTCAAAAGACCTCTTTTCCCTCAGTTATGTTCTGTTTTAAATCCAGCACAAACGATTTTGACAAAAAGACGCCAGGCAGTAGGTGAACGGAGTTGTGCGGTGGCTTATGTGCTGCCCTCAGAGCCACAGATAGGCTTTATGTGGACACACTGAAGACACACAAAACGTTTTTGAGAACAGTTAAACACTTGCAGTACGTTTTATTGCAGCCTCATGGTGTTTGGTTCTGATTTTGATGTGATTTGCAGACAAACAAACCAAAAAGGCAGAAAGAAAATACCTAAAATATATAAAAAGGATGTGGACTGACCCCATTCCACACTGTATGGTGTAAGTTAATCCAAACTTCTATGTCATCACGAAAATCCAACAAGCTATTATGTAATTTATATCTGTAAAATCACATGTTTTTTAGGATGCCTTTTGCTCCTTAAGGTACCATAGACTTAAAACAATTCATTGTCACTGACTTTTATTGTGAAATCTCATAATTAGAAGCTGAAAACGATACGAAAGTTTCATATTCACTGTGATAAACATTCAACAATAAATTTCATTTTATCGAGAGATTAACTGAATATTTTTTTAAGTCTTTATAGAAATCACTTATTAATAATGTGGCAATTTATGAGCTTATGTACAAAAAAAGTTTTTCTGGTTTATTTTACACTTAAATATTGTCAAATGCAGCTTTTAGTTATTGTATGAAAAGCAACAAGCCCAGTCCTTTCTGTATCAATGATAAAGAATTTCGCACTATAGTCAGTTATGAGTCAGCAGACTTAGGGATGGAGAGACGAAACAGAGTAGATATAGCTTAATATAATATATTCAGTAATTTAGTTTTATAGTATTTTTAGTGTTTATTCAGGATCTGTGACGTTATGAGGAGGTTTACTGTTTTAGAATCCTCATGGACAAGGAGGATTCTGCAGTCGTGCACCTTTAAGTACATTTACTCAAACACAAGTCTGTACTTTTACTTTGGTGCTTATTTGAAGTACTTATACCTTACTTAACCACTTCATGTTTGTACGTCTTTGCACTTAACTACCATACATCTCATAATCAAATATTTTTTTTTCCCATTTCACTCCACTACATTCATCTGACAGCTTTAGTTACTTTAGTGCTCTCTGTGAACACCATTAAATAGCAAATATTTGTGACAAAACTCAATACGTAAATGTTCTTTTATGGGCTGAGAAACTTCTCCTCTAGTAAACTGTACAAAAAAATAGCGTTGGGTTGGCTAGAAATGACAAAAATGTAGTTTTTAAGAGGGATCTCACTAGACAGCAACACTACAAAAGTGTGATGATCTTTTAAAAATGACTGATTGGTGTAGATTGACCTACAGTACCAGCAGTTTATAAAGTAGTCCAAAAACAGCAGGAGAATGAATCCAAAATGTAAACAATGACACGGTCCATTTTACTGCACAGTGACAAGTTATATTTTTAGTACTAAAGTAATTTTTGTTGATAATATTTTTAAACCTGTACTCTTAGTGGAGTACTTTGACAGTATAGTATTAGTACTTATATTTGTGTCCGATTGGCTCCTGTTCAGAGGTGAAGGGCCTCCTTAAAGGTCAGACAGAAACAGAGGTCTATGAAAACATGGCCACCTTTTGGTGATGCCCATCGCAGCAAAACAGAACCAAAAAGCTGACTCTGTGGAACAAATTTTTGTCGTGGAGCCAGTGACATCATTCCTCTTCCCTTCTGTAAATGCAGGCAAAAGCACACTCGCTCTTCGCTGGTTTCTGAAGGTAAACTGTTGACCTTTGGTGGATCTGAGGCAGCTCTATGAACCACCACAAATCCGTGACAGGTGCAAATGAAGCAGAAAGCTGCCTGGCAAATGAATGCATTGAGAGAGGCTGTACAGCAAACATCAGAAAAAATGTCCTTTTATAGCATGGCATGCTTACAGAATCTGGCATATATCAATGCCTGAGGTTGGGTTGTGGAGAATTCATCATGGTCAGATGGGGTCTGGGTCCAAAAAGTTGTCAGTGGTACCGGGGATAGCTTGGTTTTGATACACAGATACCACAGAGATTAAGTCATACTGAGCTCAATAATAATGCTTTTACAATGACACATTTTAATTTCCACCAAATATAGAGAAAATGTGTAGAGAGATGCTGAAGAATTCTGATAAGACTGGAAAGAAGATAAACTCCTCTGACAGAAACAAAACCGTAGACTGCAGGAGAGTGAGTTTGTTATTCTTCTTCAACGGTATTAACATATGCCTTTATTTCAACACGTCTGAGGTAATGTGTTCAAAAAAAGGTAAAAAAAAAATAAAAAAAGATATTTGTATCTAGGGCAGGGGTGTCAAACTCCTTTTAGTTTAAGGGCCAGACCAGGAAAATAGTAGCATAATAAATGATATACAATGACAACTCCAAACTTTTTAAAAATGTCAAACATATTTATAATTTTTAAAAAAACTAAAAGTAGACTCAGTTTTGAAGTAGTCATTATTTATATGCATAATATCATATTACTTTCTTCACATTAAACCGCACAATATTTGGAGTCATTATTTCTAGGTTATTATGCTATTATTTTACTTGTAAATTCATCCCACGGGCTGGATCGGAACCATTTGCGGGCTGGTTTTAGCTTGCACGCTGCATGTTTGACACATATGATCTAGGGTGTTACTTTTTGACAAATATGTTCTATTAATTATTTGTGCTGTTGTGGTTAATGAAAATGACACACTTATTCATGCACAAGAAGGCAGCCTTGTCTGCTTCATACAAAAAACAAGGTGCATAAAATCATACAATAGGAATATATTCACAGCGTCATTTAATGCAAAAAATATAGATAACAAAGCCATAAATTTAAAGAATCTGTCTGCATTTTAATAGACAGAAAGTCACAGTAGTGCAGATGAGACAGAATCGGGTCAATTCTATGAACAAGTATTAACATATTTTAACTAAATTTCATCACAATTATGAAAGTTCAGTAAACCTGTATATTGCTGACTTTCCAAATAACTTCTTATAATACCCCAAGTTAGGTATGTTTCAGTGCTAATTTTTCTTAGATAGTAAAGAGATTATTTGAGAAATAGAGCAATACAATAGAGAAATTGTAAAAGGAAATTTCTGACCTGGTGTGTTTTACAAATATTAATATTTATATTAAGATTCAAGCTCAAAAACAGCAATTAATTTACTTTTTATTTAGCATGAAGGGTTACATTTCACACATTCAGAATTATTTAATGAAACTGCCCTCATCATTACAATTAGAATCTGTTTTATTTGCCAGTTATATAAATAATATACAAGGAATTCTATGCCGGCTCTCTAAATAAATACAAAATGTGAAACAAATGTCTGAAAATACAAAATACGAAAATCACCATCACCATCATTATCGCTGTTGTTGTATAATATGAAAGTAAACAAACCTTCAAATCAAGTATTTATATGCTTATGTTGAGGAACAGTACATCATTATTCATTTATTTGATTATATACTGATTTTAAATTTTTTTGTAAGATGTTTTCTTTTGCATCTTCTATAACATGTAATATGACTATAGGAAAATCTACTCTCACAGCCATTAAACTCACAGATTTCTTATTTACCAATACTGAACAAGATACTAGGCTAACAGGGATAAACAACCATATTGAGGACAAGCAGCTAACATTAGCAAAAGAAACTATAATTCCTGAAATGCACTTCAGTGTGTGTGTGTGTAATGAGTGAAGAGCATTTCACTTTCCTGTTTTTTGATTGCTTAGTGCTACTCAAAAACAACCACCTAAAAACACTGAAAAGCTGCATTATCACAAATGAACCAAGCACAGGTGTGTGTGTGTGTGTGTGTGTGTGTGTGTGTGTGTGTGTGAGTGAGTGAGTGAGTGAGTGAGTGAGTGAGTGAGTG
>JAQQZY010000017.1:18320112-18335525 GCA_030068375.1 Ostorhinchus rueppellii | reverse complement strand
GATGCCTGATACCGACTGTTACTGTTAAAACTATGTAAATAGAAAGGCTAAAACCTCAGTCATCGGATTAAACTGTATATTTCTCACTCCACAATCTGTTATCATCACTGAATACTAATTAGGAAGGTGAAACATGCCACAGCATCAGTTATTTTGATGAACTGATGATGTTTAAATATCTTGTGAGATGTGAACGGCAGTGCACTGAGCTCGTGAATGTGAAACATGATGTTGTTGTGCTATCTTCAGAGCAAACAGTAACTTTATAAAGATGAACATGTAAGTGTAAACAAGGTTAAAGAACTACAGTACTCAGTCACTGTAGTTCATTCTGGAAGCAGGAGGACCTCAGCTTTATTCTGTTCTTATAATAATGGATTAGATTTTTATTGCGCTTTACAAGTCACTCAAGGCGCCTTCTCAAAGCGCTTTACTAGTGGTGGTGGAAGCATGACTGCCGCTTCGCGCCTATGGCCCCTCTGACCACCAATGTACATTCACAACATTCATACACCATTGTGAGTAACACTGGAGGCGAGGAGGGCACAACAGACTAACTTGGAGAGAGCGGGATTTTGAACCACCAACCTTCCGATTATTGGACGACTCGCTCTACCACTTATTTCTATGTATCTTCTAAATGTACACACTTGGCACATGCCCTACCTCTTCAAACTTTCATGAAAGCAGCACAGAATGTTTTTTTTTTTCAAAGTAGTTTTTCTCCTTCTGATGCATCCCATAACCCCCTTGGTGGAAGACATAATCAGAAACACTGAACGTTTTGTCAATGCCATACGGTAAACACTCTTTTACAGTAAAAGTAAATGAAAGTTGCACATGACAGTATCATTGCTGATACACTCCAGAGCAAGTTTGTGTAACATGAAGGGTTTATAATCTGTATATCCCTCTGACTTACACAAACATTGCATAGTTTTCAAGCTACATCCTCTTGTCACTGTAAACAAAAACTAATATGGGGAGTCCCCTTTCAGAATCCCACTACATGCTCCAACACACTACAATACGGTCTCGGCCTTGGCAAGCGCTTCTCTTAAATACTGACACTTTTGGCCTCACAAAGAACTGACCTGTTAAGTGTTCCTAAACATATGCCTCTAAACAACTTGTGGTTCCGTTTCTCTGTTCTTTAATGTTGCTTTAATCTAATTTAACCAGATGTCCCAGTCGGATCTGTAAACATACAAAATAGGACGTCTTCTTCCTCTGTCACTGCTATTCACCCCTCCGTCTCCAGACCCCAATCCCATTTCCCTTTATTAGCTTCCAAATGAAATAGTGGTTTCGCTGCGGCTGTAAACTGAGCTGATCAGCTGTGTTTTGTTATGTTTGCGAGGCAAATAACAAACATCCTTGTAGTCAAGCTGCGGGCCGTCCAACGGTCCAGTCCTCAAGCCCAGAGACTAACATGTTTCTTTTATTACATGGATTAAGATCTAAATTCAGTTTTATCTTTTCAGCACCACAAACATAATCAGTGTAATGAGAAACAGAAATGCACGCTGTGTTGAAAACAATCGATTTAATATTAGAATTTCCAAAGATGGAAGAACAAATAACATTTCCATTTGAGAAGCCTTACTGAGCCGCGCTATAATAATTAATTTCTCAATTCAGCATAGTTATTTTAACAGCGTCATGTTTTCACTCACTCGCTGGCACGTTTCAATAACATCCATGAACCTCAAGACCACAGATTTATATTTGTGCCCCGCTAAGTGTGTCAACATGATAGTATTTCTACAAGGAACTTCTCATTTGCAGCCATTGGTGGAAGTCCAGGCGTATATGTTTATAGAAGCATTTACCAGTTATTTGGCTGTTTTTTAATCCCAACAGCCTCATGTATTTGCTTATGCTTGTGATTATATGTGTTAGAGCCTTTGTATATATTCATCATAATGTGGAAAAAAGACGGCCTTGAACCCTTTTAATGGATCTTCAGGGCTTCATCTTTGGCCCTTAGTGTTTACTCTTCCACTGAGTTTCATGAAGACACATTTCCATACAAAAAGGTGTATATTATAGAAAAGGTTTGTAAATTCATGAAGTTTACACAAATATGCACAACTGTACACATTTCATTTTGAGCTATTTAGGTGCATAATTAATAAAACTGGGATTCTGACAACATCTTTTTCAGTTTCATCTGTTTTTAATGAATGAGATGGATACTTTCAGTGTGTATTAGAGATGGTAAAAATGTACTGCTGATAGTAGTGAACTTAGTAAACAAGTACATACTATGACCTAGTAAAAATAATAACACGCAGCAGCATAAGACAGTAACTGTACGTCGTGAAATGATTTTTTTTGTTTGTTTGTTTTTAAAGAATAGAATAGAATAGAATAGAATAGAATAGAATAGAATAGAATAGAATACTGTGTTTTTAATGTATTGTTCAAATCCCAAACAGTACATATACTTATTATTATAGGTGTATTTGTTTCTGCCATTTTTGAGCCAGTAATTGTATTTTTTTTTTTTTTTTCATTGTTGTATTGCGGTTTTGGGGCCTGACATAACAATATTTTAACAAAAGAAGCAGAAGCATTGGAATACGAGGGGTCACAGTCATTTGGGAGGGGTCATGGGTAAGCCAATGGTAAACATTAGCTTACTGATTTTGGGGAAACATTACATTTCATTAAGTATTGTGTGACTTACAAATTTTACATTATTGGTAGTTGAACTTAATAACCCCAACTACAGTGAATCTTTCAGGAAAAAATGTGTTTTATTCAATAGCAAGCTTTCACACAGACCTGTCAAACAAAATATAAAACAGCAGACATCACAGACTTATATTTGACCTGAGATTGGACCAAAGGGTGAGGACCTCAGCTGAAAAATGAAGCCATTGAGAAAATACCTTGAAGTTGCAATACCACCTTTGACCACTGGGGTTGGCTCGATTAAACCCTTGATTAAACATCTGTCTGCCATTATCAGTTTTGATTGACAGGTCTGTGTAACCACCAGTGATGGGAATAATGGTGTTAAAATAAATGCTGTTACTAACGGCGTTACTTTTTTCAGTAACAGGTAATCTAACTAATTACTTTATCATTATAATGCCATTTCCATCACCAAGATGCCGTTACTGCGCGTTAGTGAAGTTACTCATTAGAGCTGTCATCCGACTTGGCTCGCACAGACACAGGAACTGCGCATGTGTGGTTTTTTCCCCTTTTGGTAAGAGGGGGAGGGGAGGGGTGAGGGAACAGCCTGAAATGATGATTGGCTAAGGTAGAGTAAGATGTCATGTTAAACCGACCAGAAACATCCGGTGAGCGGGTGTTTACACACAAACCCAGCACATACAGCAGCACACACGCACACAAAGTATTGCCGCGTTTCCATTTCATAGCATCAGCTTGACTCGAGTTGACTCGGCCGCATATCCACTACAGCAGCTCAGCTCGGCGCCAGTCGGTATTCCAATGCGGCACATTTATTTCCTGTTGTCTGCTCAGAGAGTTGCTGAAAACTCGGTCGTTGCGTGTTGTCTCGTCTGAATCTTTACATCAGCCACCTAAGACTGAATGTCCAAGACCGACCATGGTGTAGTTTTGGGCTGTCTACTATCATCTGTACTACTGCAGACGTATGGACTGCACATAATAAAAGCCAATATGTGAATATTTGATTCATTTAATTTACACCACAGTGAGTTAAAAGCACTTCATGTTATTAAACTGTTTACTTTAATGAAGAAGAAAATACTTAAAGTACAGTTGTACCAGTTGTGGTCTGTTGAGGTGCAATAAATTCAAACCTCTGTGCAGGTACCTGTCTTTGCTGTTTTACTCAACACACCTGGCTTGTGAAACCCACTCTGAAAAAATTCCAAATTCTTAGACATTTTTAAACTAAAAAAAAAAAAAAAAGTAACACAAAAGTTACTTTCTCTGGTAACTAGTTGCTATTATAGTGGAGTAACTCAGTTACTAACTCAGTACTTTTTGGGAGAAGTAACTAGTAACTATAACTAATTACTTTTTCAAAGTAACGTGCCCAACACTGGTAACCACCCACTTATCCTTCAAGTCAGAGTTTCAGTTTTATGTTGAAATGCATCTATCCTGTCAAACATTTTCACTCTATTCATCAGTACCCCAGTCAGTATGCCAGCACTTAAAATTACTTGACCTCTGACCCCTCAGACCCTCATAATGCTGCCCCTTTTAAATCTGAATATTGTCTATGAGTCCGACTAACAAAGCAATAATAAAGGATCCAAAAAAGTAGATAAGACTAGAACAAAAAGTAAAAGTTCTTATCATTTTTGAAGAGAAGCTCACTGTAAATGTATGGGAGCCACCGACTGTCAGCGGTATTAAACGATACTTCCGCATTGACTTCATTTTGGAGCTGAGGTCCAATCCTTGAAGAGTGAAGTCACTTAGACAAGCATTTCCACTCAAGACATAATGATTCTGGTGATTATGGGCTGAATACCTGAGTAATGCATCACTGTAAGTATTAAGCCTCATATGTCACCACCCCAACTGCTAAAGATTAGCAACGCTTTGTCACAGTCAAGTCAAACAGGAGAATGAGTTTGTTTACAGCACGTAAAAGCTGCACAGACAGCATTGAATCTGTGTTTAATAGGCTACCAGTGCAGACTCAGTATCAGTTTTTTCCACAACACCAGTCGACTGTAGGCTATATTTACTGTGCTCTGAACAATATCCCATATAGACATACTCTTCTTTATTGGTGCATATTACAGATTTAATGATGATAAATATTTTGAGCGCTATCCATAAAACCTTTGCAGATCTAACTGACCTTCAGCGAGCCAACAGTGATACAAGTTCAAGCAGTTCAGGATGAGACTTAAACCTCAGTAATCTCCTTAACCTTCCATTACCCACCACATTTTCACATAACCTCTGTTTTTGTTTATTTACTTCACACTATTATACATGGTTTACTCCAACTACATGTGCAATTAGGTTTGTGCAAAGCATGCTTTTTTACATGGTTTTTGACAATTTGTGTAATTACAACCCCAGGAAACTTTTCCATGGATGCGTTTTTTAAGTACCAGTGCTTTTCTTTCTGGTATTCCAGTAACATTAGAGCATTAGAGCCTTACTTCTGCTCACTTTGGTATCCTTTTTATCCTTGACAATTTCACCTCATCTCCCTTGACTATATCAGACTGATCATACGGTCCTGGGTCTTTCATCAATGCTGTGAATGTAGGAAGAAACTTACAATTTTAGGGTCTCATGATGACCATAATCCCTGCTTCTGGCTAAGCTTTCACTCCATCCATTACAATCTGATAAGAATTTGGGGCTACTAAACAAACGATGGAGGTCCTAAAGCAATCCTCCTGCTTCTCAGGAAATAAAACAGTCCAGTGACACTCAGATATGAGTTCATGGTGCAATGTATCAGGGAATTTCCAAAGACGAACCCCCCTTACTTTATTCCCAGCTTATCCTAAAATCATTTGTCGTTTGCCAAGAAAGGCTTTGAAATAAATCGTTCACATCTTATTACTGTGAAAAACATTAATCAAGGACATCCAGTCAGAAACACCTTTCCACTGAAGTCTGCTATTCCTTAGCATAAGCATTGAAATGTAATACTTCGATGCTTGAGGTTTGTTTCGCTGGCCTGAATTACTGTAAGACCTACAGTGCTCAGTGCCCCAAACCCACTCAGGAGGCTGCATGAACATCTGTTATCATTTTTTTCACTTTTAATGACATAATGTGCTTCACCCATACCCTTGTCAGGGGAAACCAGCGCACACTGAACTCATTCACCAACATTTTTAATGAACAATTGAGCCAGCAGGTCAACCATCAAACACCAAGATAATTACAAACTTACTGTATGGTAAAAGAGACCAATACCTTATTTTACAACTGGCCCCATGCACTGACTGGTGAGACTAAATCATTCTCTTTTTTTCATCAGTGATAAAGCCACTCACCCCCTACTGAAAACCAGCAGTAAAGATTTATTTGAACACTTTAATCTATATGCAGAAGCATGAGATCGAGGCTTCTCCTCACACCACACCCATACCCATGAGTCAGAAAGTAAACAGTGTCTGTAATGAATTTCCCAGCAGTGGTAGGTGTCCCGTACATGCTGGGTGGCTGTGACATTCAGGCGTCGGCTGCTTTGCTGACAGTTCGCTATCAAAGGACTTTTATCAGATTTAGTTGATAAATTAATCCCAAGGCAGAGCTTCTTCTCCAGATTTAACAGGCCTCACACAAAGCCTGCTGTGCTTGGAGGCAATCATACGCAAACATGTTGTGGTTTTACTGATATATTTGAGTCAAAAATGTGTCATCTTACTAATACTAGCTAAAATATCAAAGAAAATAAAACCAGTGTCTTACATAATCATGGCCTCTCAGCGCTGATCAATCACAGCTATTTAAATGCAACTGGGAATGCATCCTACATAAAGATTGCAACTTCAGACTGAAGCATTGACAATTACGGAGCGCGGTGCCAGACCTGCTGGGAAAAATAAGGAAAAGGAGAAGAATTTGGCAAAGTTTTCTGCCCGGCTTTGCTTGAGAGACACAGTGAATTTGCTGGTGTATCTGTGCCTGTGATAATGACCCCTACAGGCTGTCTCACAGTGTCAGTGGGCTCTCATTAGCATGAAGCCGCTCACTGTGAGAAAAGTTGTCCTACCTCAGGGGATCAGATCCGCATTGCCCCTCATCTGGTTCTAATTTACTAAAATGAAGGTGGAAAAGCATTTTTCCTTCAACAAAAGGCAAAAACCTGCTCTTTTTTATTTTGGCATTTGGTCTTATTTCAGCTTCTCAATTAGCTTTCTTGGACCGTCAGGCTTTTGGATGCTTTCAGTTAAAGGAGGTTATATGAACTCTACCGTGCAATTGCCAATTTAATCATTGCTTGATGCCAAGAATTTACAACAAAGTCAAGGAGAAAGAATTCAATTTCATGTCCAGCTTTCATCTTCAAAAAAGATGTATTACTGTATATAAAAGTCAACTGTACAGGATTATGTGACAGAACGCATGATTAATGTACTGCTTTGAGAAACCAAGAATAACCCTGTGAGAAATTACCCTGTTTTTTATTTTCACCATAATGTAAACCTCTCAGTCTCATCAGTATGTTAATCTGTGTGACTCTAAGGGACAAACGACTTTTCCTCAGAGATTCGAGTTCATACGTTTAATGCTAACGACACAGACTTCCTGTTTGCACTCCCGTTTCTTAAAACTCAGTCGTATGATTTCAATTCTAAATTGTACCACATGTTCCAAAAATTACTTTTTGCAAATCTGTGTCCGGTAAGACCTCGAGTTAAAAATAGACACCAGGGAAATCTGGAGGTTGTTCAGGTATGTTGCTGGTTAGCTTCATATGGTAGATCCATTGAAGCCTCGCTATTATGATCAAGTATATCTACAGATGTGGTTGGAGAACAGATTTATAACAGACTTGTGTTAGGATTCTTTGGCTGAAATCAGATCAGATGTTAATCTTAAATTCATAGCCATTACCTTAAAAAACATAGGGTGCTTTTTCAAAAATACAATGAAAAAATGGTTTGGGTTGCCAGATTCCAAGCCTGAAAATATGGGAAAGAGTCTGAGCTTAAAGGCGCCATCTCTGAGGTATGATGTACAGCTAAACTACATTATAAGTACATCTACAGATACAGATCTCTGTGTAAGTTTTCTTATGAATAGGAGGATTATCAGCCAAACAGCAGATGTGGTACGGGTACAAGAATTTTGCAGGTCCAACTTGAGCAGAGTTTGAGTCATAGCTTTTCCTGCTGCTTTGTAACACTGAAAGTGAAGGTTATTAATTCAATAAAGCCCTTACAGCTGAAATAAAAACTATTTTAACAGAGTTAAGTCCAATAAGAACTCCTGCCAGCTCTGACATAGGCAGGAAAGACTGACAATAATGTTTTGGGGTTTTTTTCAAGCTATTCCATGGTTTTGCTTTATCAAACATCCATTTGTATGTAATGTATCTGCTTCAAATGTATGGAGATGTTTTAGTAAGATTACTAACAAATGTTGATTATGGCCCACATTTTGCACTTCTTTTTCTTCTTTCTGACAGAGATGTCAAATTACACACATTACTTTACTTAAGTAGACAGTATCATGTGTAAAAATGAAAAAAAAAAAAAAAAAAGTCTCCAGTATAGACTCAGCTTTTTTTTTTTTTTTTTTAGATGGGTCAAAAGTTAGTGGCTCTGGAAGTAAAAAAAGAAACAATTTGATGGACAGTTCTAATGGATGGTTTTATGTAAAATTTCCAGAACACCACATCATTTTCATACAGTGAGAAGGTGATTAAAGCATTGTTGCTTCAAATAAAATAATAGTCAACTAAGGAACATTAACCTTAATTATTAATTTGAGCAGAAATCAGTCTTTATGTTGTGTTGTCGGGGCAACTGCAGCCTAGATGGCTGGAGGGTCGCCCGGAGAGATGGCTTGTGACTGAAGGGTTGCAGGTTCTATTCCCTGGACTGGCAGAGAGCTGTTGGCAGATGTGCCCTTGAGCAATGCATCCAACCCCCTATTTGCTCCCTGGTGGCCTGACATGGCTAGCCCACTGCTCCTAGTGTGCACTGTGTGGAATGCATGATCTAGTGATGGGTTAAAGGCACAAGACAGATGTGGGTATGTGGTGCATGTTTACATGTGTAACAAACTACTGACAAAGTAAAGATTCTATTCTTAAATAAAAACTATCAATAATTCCCCTTAAGTGCATTAAAAGTAAAGTGACAAGCCTTTTCTAAAAATATAAAAAATAGAAATTACAAATATTTAAGTTAATGTACAAACCAAATATTGAAATTAAATACAAAATACTTAACTAAAGAAAGTACCTCAGTTATATGTACATTAACAAAGTATTTATACATTTCTAATTTGGTTGTACCGCTTTTTTTCCAGGGATTGTATACTTCACAGCTACAAACAGCATTACTGTACATGCTATTTATTTCATGCATTATTTACCACTTTATTTTCATCTCAAGATGCAATTGGTAAAATTAAAAAAAAAAAAACCTCAAAATGTATCTTTTTATGTAGATTAAGAAGACATTTTCTAGAAATCTATATAGAAATGATTAAAAGCCAAGACTTTCCATTTCCAAAGATCCAATCAGTTTTTTCCTTCACTAAAGACCCCTCGGAGACTATTACACTTACCTTTAAATTTTACTAACTGTGACCCAATACCCTAAAGTAAGTGCCTATAAAAATTCCACTGAAATTAATTACAAGGAAAGTTGATCTTCCCATTGTTAATTTGCCAGTTAAATGTTGCATCCCTGTGGGGATATAGAGATCTGGGCTCCTGGGGGGAGAGGTCATTATCGTGACTCTGACTGCAAAGATACGATTTCAGTCCAGGAAGCTACAGGGTTACGGCCATAACCACAAACACACCGAAAAACACACGGCTTCAACTTTATCCCACATGGAGGAGATACAAGAGAGGGGGATTTTTTTTTTTTTTTGCTTTGATGCTCAGTCTGTCTTTTCTCAAGAATGAATACCATTATAGAGGGTCATTAAGATGCTTGCCTAGCAACCTACTGGCATCAGGCTACATTTTGTTGGCTGCGATTCTGAAAAGCAAAGAAAACACGAGCCCACGTGATGATACGGACTTGGCTGAAGGAGCAGAGAAGATATATTTTCAGTAACATTACATCAAGGAGTGCAGTGTGTCTGTGTGTTGAATCATATCTTATCGTGGATGTCAGCTGAAAAAGCATTTTCATTTTACAGCATCAGGGTTGTTTGGCCGGCACCACCACAGCAGATATAATTAACAGCAGCGGAAAAAATAATTATAACGAGGAAATACAGTGAAATTCAGTGAAATATACCATAGCGCCCCTTTTATTAATTCATTAGGTATATTTCTGTCCAGCTGTTTTTATTCACACTATGCAGATTTAGTGAATAACAGTGTATCTGTATGTGTGCAAAGAAATTAAAACTAGTGCTGTCAAATGATTCAAATTTTTAACCAGATTAATCACAGGGTTGCTGTGGATTAATTTTGATTAATCACGATTAAATATCATTCATTTTTAAATCTATATTAATCATGTTTCATTTTGTGTGAATAAACAGACTCAAGAAAGAAGGGAATATATATGTACTTAAAATGTTTATTAAACACCTTCAACACAACAACTTAAGACAAAACAAATGTAAACAACTGCTTCATCTTGGGGTTTTTTTGTCCTCATATTTCCATCCAGAGGGCCAACGTACTGTTTAGTGTCTTCCATCTTTACGGGTTGGTTCTGCTGCCTGTCACTACCATTTCAGCTGCCCATTTGTTCATGCACAGTGGTAACTCTACATGGACAAACTTCCCCAAATGTTTTTCCAGAGACGTTCAAATTCAGTCCATGCTGCAGATGGGTTAATTGTGTTCAAATTTTTAATCAGATTAATCATGATGATGAATTAATCTGCGCTAGTGCTTTAATTTTGACAGCTCTAATTAAAACATTTGAGTTAAAGATACTGAAATAGTACGTTAGACAGACACAGCAATGGATCCCATCATGTATGACAAGCTCTACAAACAGCTTTTAGACAACAAAGCTGTGATGGATTTGGATGGAGAGCCGGCTGAAAGTGATCACATTTGACCAAACGCGGCCCTCAAATCAAGCCTACTCAGTCACTGGTGATACCTCATATCCTCCTGAGACCAAGGAAAGTCCAAATTTTAGCTTTTTTACATTCAACAAATGTCTTGATGGGAAACTGCATAATGCAGTAGTTTTTTCAGATACATTTTAAAAATTATTTTTATTTATTTATTGTTGTTTTCATGGAATGTCTTGTGCAATAAACAGCTTTTTTTTTTTTTTTTTTTTAAGTAAAATTGTCAAACTGTTGCCCCCCACAGAGGACAAAAATTCAATGCTGGGTCTCAGGAGGATATTATCGAGATCTCTTCACTAAGTAAGAAAGGAGACTTGACTGAATATACTGATATAAATTTTATGTAGGTTTAGAGGAAAATATGACAAAGATAGTGATGATGTGGTTGTAAACTGTCTGAGAGTAGCAGGAGTCGTTACACTTTGGGAGCTTGAAGAATAAATGACAAGAAAAGAAAAGTACACTGGCAGTGATGAGAGTCTGGGACAACGGAGACACTTTTTCAATAAAAGATTCCGATACATTCACACCAGGCTGCTTGACAGAAATAGTAATGGATTCAACATCACATGGAGTCTCATCTGGAGCCTGTGTGTCAGATCCAGCACCTTTTATTCCTCTGGTTTGACATCCAGGTAAAAACACACAGACGGTACAAAAGGTATTTCATTCACATTACAGAAACTTGTCACTGTCTCACTTGGATCTATTTGTAGGTTAGTAGTGCTTCCACTGCTGTCCTTTTACCTCATTTTCTCGATTATTTGTGTTTTATACTAAACAGTCTGGCTTTTATTTGCAGTCTGAAAACTGAAAAAACTGACCTTATTCAAAAAGAAAAAATAAACATTATTTTTTCATAATGTTATATTCACATTCTGTGTGAAAATATTAAGAAATTAACCCTTAAAGACACAATGGTACTTTGGTGGCAATTCCCAAATATATTTTTCTCTTTATTTTACCTATTTTAAGCAATTTCTCACCATTTATTTTAATATTATCCTCTGTATTTAGTGCGTTTTCAGTGTAAAGTAGGTGTTTTCTTATCTTTAACCCTTTCATGCGTACCAGTCACTACAGTGGACAGCTTTTCTACAGCTGTTCTCTTGTATATTCATCAGTTTTGTTGTTTTACTTGCATATCAGCCAACACAGTGGACGCTCACGCATCATCCCATACACTGACATTCATATCTGTTCTTGATAAACCTGATCTGCACTAACATATTTGAGTGTAAATCAATTGCTAATTGTTATTAGACTAATTTAGAGTTTTTTTAAGAAAAAGTTTTTTGGGTTTTTTTTGCATATTATCTGAGTGAGTAATAACTAGTATTATAGTGTGTTAAAATGTGAGAAAACGTCAGATTAGCAGTATTAAAAATGGTTTTGTTTCATAGTTTTCACACAGCATGTTAATAAATGCTTTGCTTTAAATATTAAACACATGGTGCCCAGCTGAGTGGACATTTTTGTAACTCCATAAAAAGTAGGTTCATAAAAAAATGTCAGTCACATAGTTTTTTTTCATGCATGAAGAGGGATAAAAACACTCTTGATTAAGGTTCTCATAATTCATGCATGAAAGGGTTAATCTGCTAATCGTGTTGATGTTCATTAAAGCTCCGAGTAAATCCAAAGGTTATTAAATCAGAAACAGAGAAAACTAAAGAAAAAGTGACATTTTCAACAAATATATCAATAAGTGAGCATAAAACAAGTGTGTTCATCCACTAGCATTGATCCAACTCAGTGCATTTATGGTGAATCAATGTTGTAGAAGATGATGGTGTTTTGCACATTTTCTATGGAGCCCTTGAGTATCCAAATTTACACCAATTATTTCCATGGATTGATGACATTGATGGATCAACGGGTATCAAATATTTTACATTAGTAGATGCTTTTGGTAATCAGTGGCTGTTTGGGTCTTTATAGGTTAACGGGGTTTTAAAAAGTACAATAAAGAGCAAATAAAGGTTTTAAGACTGAACATTCAACAAAAAAATAGTATGCAACATTTGTGTCTGAAAATATGGTGTGAAACGAACAGTATGTGAATTGCCTTGTAAATATTAAAGTAAGCAAGCTCGAGATCAGGGGTGTCAAATTTATTTTAGTTCAGCCCAATGTGAGCTCAAGTGGGCCGGATCAGTAAAATTCATTCATTCATTCATTTTCTGAATCCGTTTTATCCTCACTAGGGTCACAGACAGACCAGTAAAAAACTAGAAATACTAACCTTTACATAATTCAAATTTTTCACTTTGTTTTAATGTGAAAATAGGAATAACCTAAACTATCATGTACAATCTGATATTTATTAAGATCTGTTGTGTAGGACTAGATGTTGTTATCCCAATAGATATCTAAGGCCCCGACGAGACACTGTGGCCATCAAGTGAGTGATATTTATTAAGAAAAATAAGTAAAGTTTCATCAACATTATGTCTCAGCTTATTATTAACACAATGTACAGATCACCGTGAATCTATTATTTTGTTAACATTTGACTTTTTTTTTTCTTAAAAATGTTCAAGTTGTTCATAATTGGTCAGGATATTCACATTTAGTTGTGTCAGTAGATCCTAAATGTAAATATTTTCATAATGCAATTTGACATTCTTGACAAATTGCAATATCTAATGTCTTCAGTGCAATTTTTTAATTTTATAAATTCATTCAGGTTGGAACCTTTGGCGGGCCAGTTTTGGCCCCCGGGCCGTATGTTTGACACCCCTGCTGTAGACACTTTATAAATATCCCATAATGCAATAGAATCACGATGCAGTCATACTCATACAGAAGTATGATCACTGTTAGTGTAGACATAAATTGTGTATTGGGTACATAATATGGTATTTCTGCAGTTTGTAAACTCTGAACTAGTCATACGGAAAATCATTGTGAGGCTGACCCATTTAAAGTTTCAACCATTTTTCCATGTTAAAGAATGATAATAACCACAAGTAATGTGACGCTGAGAAATGTGGGTTGGATCATTTTAACAATATCTCCCCAATGGAAATGAATGGGATTTTTGGCATTTTTTGTTGTCATTTTTACTTGAATCCCTAAAAAAAATGTCATTCCTGAATTTTTCCTGTGTGTTCTTGTAGTTATGTGCTGAAATTCACACTGAAGAGGGAGATAAAGAAGCAGCAGAATAATAAAACCTCAGAAAATAAATCTCCGCATATGCACATAATTAAGAGGCCTCGCTCTGGGAATACATGGTCGCTGAGACTGGGGGTTTGAGACTGGGAGAGAAGGTTCTTAAAATGTCTTACTACAGGCAGTCGTCCCTGGTCAGCCATAAAATTGTCCATCTCTCTCTCCTTCTATGTGACTCTCTCTCTCCTCTGTTGGCTTCAGCATTGAGTTTCCATGAGATTGCATGGCCTTCCTCGCTCTTAAGAGCATTCAAGATACCACACAGTCAATGTGAGGCAATAATTCACAAGGGGGAAAAAATGACTGCATGGCTAACTGGTAAAGACATGGTTGGGCTGGAGGACAATGAAAGGAGGATGACAGATTGATAACGGAAGAGAAGAAGCATGTACTTCTGTTCTATCCATTATCTTTAACTGCAAATGCATGCTGTGGTACGTCTGAGGCCATACAGTATTTTGATAGAGCACAATGAAAACCTTGGACTTTAGAGAGGGTGTAGGAGTTTAGTGTCTAGCCAGGCTGGATTCATTGTTCTTCTGAGACTAAGAGGTTCAAATTAAGGGCTATTCACTGCTCCTGTGAGCAAGATTTACATTTTTATGAGCCAACAGTGCAGGTGGACTAGAGTGCTAAGTGTCTCATGTGGACTTTTCTATTTTGCTAGCTCATGTTGTAAGGGCATTTTATTTAAATTGGACACATACCATATAACATTAAATCCTGATAATGTAATAATCACTGATTGTCCCTGTGAAAATTTTCCACCTTTATTAAACACATTCATATTTTTTTCCACTATCAGTATAATTTAATATTCAGACCCATAGCTGCATTTTTCCCTTCTATCTATTATGGATCTTTAAAGTTGCCATCAAATGCAAAAACAACTACTGTATATGCTGTGATTATGATATGAATGTTTAGAATAAAGACCTGTGAAGTTATTCTAAAGATGTCAGTTTACTGGAGATATGAACGGATATTTATTCACACCACATCAGTTTTACTTGACCACTAGAGAGAATAGAGATTCACACATGTTAAGGAAAACTAACACCATGGAGGCACCATGGAGACTGAAGCACTAGAAAGTAAAGAGATGGGATGAGAACCAGTAGGAAACAACTTTTAGACATAAAGAAAATGACAGTGAAGGGGGATGTGGGTGGGGCCTGGTCTCCTGGTATGTTTGGTGTGGCTCCTGTCTGGGAGGTTCACGGGGCTTCTGTGCCTGCTCCCTGTGTGCCCCTGGGCAGCAGGCCCCCAGCGGGGGTGTAGCGGCTGGCGTGCTTGGCCCCCTGGGGCCTATGCTCAGCTGCTGTGGCGGGGGACCCCTCCTCTATGTGGTCTGCTGGATGGCTGGCCCCTAGTCCTTGGAGTGGGTGTGGTTGTGGTGTCGTGTGTGTGTGTTCACCTCCGTGTCTTTGTCCTCTTTGCTCACTCTGTCACAGCAGATTCATGTGAACAGCTGCTGTTGTGTGGATTAGGTACTGGGATTATTTGTGTTATTTGTG
>JAQQZY010000017.1:18244850-18257700 GCA_030068375.1 Ostorhinchus rueppellii | reverse complement strand
TGTTTTCTGATTCATCTTATTAAACTATGTCAGATTTAGCACATTTAATGTCTGAAGCAGAGATTTTCTAAGAAATTCTAGAGTAGTGTAGTGTGGAAATAATACATTTACTGTAAATTTAAAGGAATTAAACATGCATTTTCTGTTATAATGATGTGAAATGTCTGCAGTGAAAAAGGTTTGTTGGTATACCAAGAGCTGTGTATCTCAAATCTTTTGCATCGCTACCTCTGGTATATAACTGCTCTGAATGTTAGCAGTCAGCAAAGTGACGAAGCAGATCTGTGTGATGTGTTAGATGACTATTCTTACCGAAGACAACGAGGATAAAGAGTAAGGTAGCCACGCCTGCCGTGATGTAGAACATAACGCTGATGTGGTGAGCCAGCTCGTCCATATTGTCTACATTCGGCACCAGGATCGGAGGTACAAGGAACCCAATGGCAATGCCCAACTGGAAGAAAACAACACAAATACACAAAGTTTACAAGTATGCTGAATTATTTTCCCTCTAAAAATGCCCTTTTTTAATTCAAGTGGCATTTAACTCTGTTGATTTTCAACATCTTTACACTGATCTAGGATCATTTTAATTACTTGCTATTTTTTCTTCAGCTTGCATTATAAAAAAAAGCAAAATCTGAGCATTAGTGTAATCAATGTGCTTGTTTTCACTGGGTAACATCCTAAAACACAAAAGCATAAAAATGAGATGGAAAAAAAGAATGAAGGGCTGAAAGTCAATGAACAATTTGCAGTTCTAAACAATCTAAAACTGTTACTTCTAAGAAAGCATGTATTTCTTATTGTAAAAATCATTTAAGAAACCTGATGAAAATTGATTTAGCTGCAACTTACAAATCTATCAACTAATTTTACCATTATTTATTTATGGATGTAGAAGTTTGTCACGTCTATCCATTGTGAGATTAGCAGCTAAAACCTTACAATTGGGAACAATGGGTTCAAGAGAAAGTGTAACAAGGAGGATGCATCCAACAGTTAACACAATCTTCTTAGGACTTTCACACTGAGACACTAGAGCCCCTATGTGACTCTGGCATCCAGTCCAGCCTTGTATAATCTCCCCACAGCGGTCACACAGTCCAAGCCTTAACATAAGGATCCCTGCTGCAGATATAAAAATAAATGCTGATACATTAGATACTCAGACAAACCTGATTTCCTAGAACTCCTATGGAACAAGCTGTGGAAACCTCCTCCTCTCCAAACCACACTGAGGCAAGGTAAGAAGGAATACCAAGAACAAACACGGTAGCCACCGAACACACAAACTGGCCAAAAAAGGTCACCGTGAACAGATGAGGACTAGCACTACCAATTTTGATCCACGCGCCAATGCAGTTGAAGGCTGAACCGACGAGGACGACATCCCGGATGCCTCTGTTGTCCAGAAGCCACAAGACAGGTAGGATAAGAGGGATGTACGTGAGCAAGTAGATCATCGACAGCCAGTCAATGGCCAGAGCATCAACATTGTAGAATTGCATGAATATGTTGCTGATGATGCCATATTGAAGCCACATGAAGGCGTTGCTGCCTGAGACGGAGCTGAACAGAAACAGCATGACCCAGCGACGATGGTAAAGCTTGGTCTCAGCCTTTGGGACCAGTTTTGCCTGGTCACCATTCAAAGCCTTGACATCCAAGCGGGAGTCGATGGAGATGCCTGAGCCTAAAGGTCCAGGACTCCACTGTAGTGAAGCAAAACCCGGAGCGAGGTTCTTTACAGCCATGGACCTCCATTCTTCAGCACCAAGCTCCGAATTTCCACGGTTGCCTTTGAGAGTATTGTTTTGTGGCATTTCAACTGTCCCGAAGCGGGCCTCAGGAACGTGAGCGGAGCCTCCGAGCGTTGTGTACTCTTCTGGAGCTTGTGTCCTCACAGCTTGGTGCTAAATTGTGCTCGTTTCAGATAAGATAGAAAGCGAGCACAGCTGGAAATGATGTTACAACTGGTAGGTCAGTGTTCTCATTTCATTCACAACTCAGTGCATGTGATGGCATTGGGCCTCTTTAACACATGGTCACATATTTGTTGTCCTCTGCTTTGTCATGTGATGTTAATATAGGAAATCTCCCAAAATTAACTCCTGCCTCGTTTGGCTTTACTGACCCCAGATGTAGTATTTTTCTCTATTATATCTGTTTGCATGTTTCCCAACCTTTGTAATTAACCTAGTAAGATTCCATATATGTTAAAAATGAACTAAAACATCCAATAAGTTCACAAGAAATAGGTATGGTGATCAGTTCTGCGATGTTAAATATTTTCTTCAAACCATCATGGTCTCATAAACAGTTTGAACAAAACAAAGTAGAATTATTTTTTAATCATAAAATGCCAAACATGACCTATTACACCAGATGTATCAGCACATTCACTATAAGTCATCCAAGACAAAAGCTTACAAATGTTTGTTTGACACACTTCCCAGTGCTAACTTGATGACTTTCCAGTGATATTTGGGAGTTAATGTTAGCTGACTCAAGTGTTGTTTGTTCAAAATGTGTTCGAAAAGTGTTAATTCTGATTCTTGTCAACTTATATTACCAGTGGCAAAAAAAAAAAAAAAAATGCTGATCTTTTTTTGGCAGTCCATATGGGTTTTGGGAAATGCCCTCTGGTTACAACATGTTTAATCTCGTCCAGTTTCATTCATTCCCACCTTCAATAGTACATCTGACGGTGTCCATGCTGACATGAAACTCCATTCATCTGATGACTTATACATTTGTGCTTATGTTGTTTTAAAGACAGTTGCTTCCTAACTTTCTGGTTGAGTTTTACCCATGGCTGGACCCGTGTTCGGTACATCATTTGTTAATGGGGTGGGTGCGTGTATGTCCCGCTCTGCTATAGGCACAGATATAAAGGTCTTGAACGTGCGTAATTACGCAAACGTGTCCAACAGACGTGGCAATGTCTGAGTGATTAGAGGAACTTTTATGTGACAACTATTAAGTGGCTGAGGAGCTAATATGACCCCAGAGAACACACTTTTTTTGTTTATTTGTTTAAATTATAGCATACCTGATTCCCAAAGACTCCTATGGAACAGGCGGTGGACACTTCCTCTGAACCAAACCACACAGATGCTATCCTCGACGGCATGCCCAGGATGAAAACCTGCGCCAAGGAGCAGGAGGTCTGTCCCAGAAAGGTCACGGGGAACAAGTCTGGTCTGACACTGGCCACTTTGATCCACGTCCCGGCGCAGTTCAGGGCAGTGGCCACCAGCGCGATGACCCGGAGCCCCTTCTTGTCCAGCAGCCAGGTCACGGGGAAGATGAAGGGAATGTATGTCAGCATGTAGATCATAGACATCCAGTCTATGGTGAAGGCTTCCACGTTGTAGAACTTCATGAAGATGTTGTTGATGATCCCGTACTGGATCCATTGGAAGGAGTTGCACAGGGAGTAGGAGCTGAACAGGAGCACGATCATCCAGCGCCGTTTGTAGAGGCGGGTGGGCTGCGGCTCCTGCCCGTCCAGCTGCCTCTGATCCCCGGGACATTTGACCACCTCCTCCGCTTTGACATGGTTCTCCAAGTCCAACTTAGTGTCCCCGTCTTTTAGTTTAGTGTCTCCTAACGCTTCATTCTCGCTCATTTTCAACCTCCTCAGTATTGGTAACTCATGGAGTACAAAGTTCCCGGTCTACTGTCTATGAATAAAGTGACTTAAAAGCGCAGGGTTTGGACGGAAAACACTAGTCAGCGCTTTCCGAAAGTATTACAACAACAACAAGACTTAAAACCTCATGATTTCACCTTAAAATAAGTCCTCGTCTTTAAAAACACACATTTACCAACTGTCCCTGAAGTAAACATGTAAGCACTAAAAACTCTACACTTCCACTTTGAGCTCACTCTCGATTCCTCTATTTGATTTCCTCTTTCCTTTTAGAGTTCGAATATTCGCTTAAAGTCATGAAAAAATACACATGACAATCTCACGTAGTGTCATTGTCCTTTCAGGTCGACTTTCAGAAGCACCAGCACGTGTAGGAGCAACTTCAACCCTCCACCCGGACCAGAAACCGCTTCAGGATCTTAAAACGAGTCGGTTGAATCAAGCACAAGGGCGGGGTTATATCCACAACCGATCTTTGTGTTGTGTCAGAACAAAGTGTGTTTGTAAAAATGAGATCTGGCATGCTTTTGATGTAATTAGGTCAAAAAAAAAAAAAAACCAAAAAAAAACACGTCTGCATATTCCGTTATGTATTATGAATATGTGTGTTTAGTGTCATAATCATAAACAGCCTTAACCTCATTAGAAATAGTTTATTATAACAGCACTGCTTTGGCTAGATAAGTACAGATCTGCACATATTATGACTTTATGTAAAAATCCACATAAAAATAAGCTAATTTGCACCCAAGAACAAAAATTAGGCTAATTCATGATCACATGAATGAGTGATTTTTTTTCTTTTTTTTTTCCATCTGCTGTGTGTAGTTTCATCTAACATACAAGTAAACACTGCCATCTACAGACTGGATCATGTGGAACAAAACACGTTAGGGTATTTTCCTAATGTTTCCTGTTATCAGCAGCCCACAGACTCCACACACCCTGCCACCACGACAAAAAAAAAACAAAACACAAAAACACACACACACACACTCACATAAAGCCAGAAATGGTCACCCATAAGGCATCACATTTAATAAATATATCTCTGTGGGTCAGCGTCATCACCGGTACAGAAGTCAAAGACCCGAATGAGCGTTCTTCACTGTCAGCCGCTTCTTTTTTTCATCACACTTTGGTACATCTTTTTCCATACTTTTTGCCTTTACATTCTGCTTGTCAACAATCACATCTGTCAAAAGCTCCTGAGCGTCCTGAAACTACATCTACACAGTGAACAGACTAAAAAAAAAAAAAAACACACATGGAAAACAGGAGAAAGTCAAAACATGACAGGATGATGAAGGTGCTTTCTATGACACTAAAAACAAGCAATTTACAAAAATACTATATCCTCTGAGTCACCTTAACATACAGTAGATTGGCTTTTTCTCCCATTGTAAACATAGACTGGTTTCAAATCCTACTCATTGTGACATTTAAGTTCACATACAGATCACTGATATTATGAATCAGATTATATTAGGACAAGAAGATGAGGAGAAGCAAAATAAATAGCTCTGAATGCAGTATGTTACAGTTTGGGTCCCACACTGTCATTGTTTGGCCGAAATATTAGCCTTTTCATATTACTCCTTGATCACTTTTGAACAATGATGGATATTTCTAGACACAGCTCCTGTCGTTCACTCTCCGTTGAGGTCAGTCATCTGTTCGCAGCACATGAGGTCAGTGCTGGTAGTGTGATACAGCGATGTGCTGGTGGTAGCTGCCGTGGTGAGGAGGATACAGGAGGTCAGGGGTCTGAGGGCCCAGCCCAGTGCACAGAGGCTCATGGCTGCTCAGCACAGACGTCAGATACTTGGCCTCCTCCGTCAGCTGCTTCACTTCCTTCCTCAGGGCGGCATTCTCCTTTTCCAGGTTTTCACTTTCCTGGACACAGACAGACAGACAGCAGACCTTAGTTGTTTGTTACAGTTGTTACAATATGCCAGTCAGTTCAGTAAAATAACAGTTTGTTTCTTTGGAAGAAGAAGATGAAGAAGAAGAGGTATTGTTAAACCATCCAAAACACATTTGAAAATCTGTTGAAGTGTGCCAAACAGATTTGAATTTTCTGCTTTCCTTTCGTTTATGTGTTTGTAAAAGCAGTATCTTGGTTTTTTGACTCATGAATGGACACTCAAATATGAATAACAGCTTTATAGAATAGTAACGTTATGAAAAGGTATTTATTCCATGCATAAGTAAGAGATTAAATAAGATTAACCCATAAAGACCCAGTACGACTTTTGTGTCCGTTCCCAAATGGATTTTTCTCTGTATTGAACCTTTCTTAAGTGATTTATCACCATTTATTGTTATATTATCCTCTGTGTTTTGTTTTGTGTTTTTTCTGTGAGAATCAAGTTTTTTCCTATAGTTAATTCACTGATTATGTAAATGTTCAGTAAAGCCCAGGTTCAAATAGAGGGTTATTACATCAGAAACAGAGAAAACTGAAGAAAAAGGGACTTTTTCAGTCAAATCTATCATTAACTGAACATAAAATAAGTGTCTCCACCCACTGTCATCGATCTAACACCATGGGTTTTACTGATGAATTAATGTTGTAGAAGATGACAGTGTTTCCATGGTAACTACGGAGCCTCTGAACATCCAAATGGATCGTACCTGATGATCGTGAAAAGACGACAAACTGTATTTTGCAAAAAATTATTTACATGTATTGATAGAATTAGTGGGTCAACAAGTATTAAACCTTTTATATTACTAGATGGTTTGGGTTCCAAGTGACCATATGGGTTGAAGTTATACTTTTGAGCGAATTGTGTATTGTTTCTTTATATTTATATTTGTTGTAGTTCATTTTCCAATTCCTTTCATTAAAGTTGGTGCTATCATTACTTTCTTGGGCTAAATGTTACTTGAAAGAACTTAAAAATGTCCAAAACGTGCCAACGAGTAAATATAGAGAATATGATAATAGTTTTATATGTGCATGTTAGACTGGTTTAATCATTCTAAAATACTGGTTTGGTGTATTCAATGCTGTTAGATGCTGCATTAATTGGTGTTCAATAGAACTGCAGGCGGGCTATGGAGTTGGCATTATAATGTCAACAAAACAAACAAAAGTAGAAAGAAATACTTTACTTTTAATGATGTTGATGATATTTTTCATACACTTGGAAAGTGATCAAACCCAAAAACCTACTTAAGCTGCGAAATCACAAACAAGTCAAAACCCTGCTACAGTGAAACATCTAAAACGTGTGGTAGTATGTGTAAAAACTGCAAACTGCATGCAGCACCACAGACTGCTGAGTGTTCCATGTGTTGTTTCTGTGTATAGGTATGTTTTCTACCATAATGCCCTTAAAACAAGTTGCTGATGATGACTTTTACAAAAGTAGAGCAAACAACACGTCAGAGGCTGATGATTTTTTCTGTCTTTAGAGTGGAAATATCAAGGTAGAAATCTTCCACTTTGGTAATGAAAAGGTCATCACACTGTGGCCAGGGATGATAATACAGAACTATAGGCCCTTACTGTCACAGAGGCTCTGGGCAAACCCCTGTGCATGCGTCACTTAGCCAAATACAGCCCACTGCTATCGGCACTTTACAAGAAGTGACTGCCTTTCTCCCCCGCTGCCCACGACATGAAATTTCGAACTCATTTACACAGAAGAAAAAAAAATACTACTGAAGAAACAGGAAATAAGCCTATGCTGTCATAGAGAGGGAAAATTCGTCTTCCTGTTTATCTAGTGAGACGATGAAAGTAAAACCGCAAAATATGCTCTGCGGTCCCCTGGTGTTCTCACTGACACTGACAGTTTACAGAGATTGATGAAGATACACAGCACTGCATGGGAAGAGCTGTCATGTACTCAGATCACAAATACTGGATGTATTCCTGCCTAC
Organism: Ostorhinchus rueppellii; assembly: GCA_030068375.1. NCBI lineage: Eukaryota > Metazoa > Chordata > Actinopteri > Kurtiformes > Apogonidae > Ostorhinchus > Ostorhinchus rueppellii. The sequence continues at coordinate 18,250,148 of JAQQZY010000017.1, read as the reverse complement.
AATGTGGTTTTTTTTAAGGTCAAAATCTTCTCAGTTAATCTGATAAAGTTCATAGAAACATCTGCTCCAAATACGTCAAGGTGACAGTGTACAATAAAGCACTTACAGGCTAAAAACTTGGCTGATGTAAATGACAGCAATTATCGGATGTTATGAAACAAGAAAAGCAACGTGTTGAATGATAGCAGAACAGGAAAAGAAACTGAGAATGATTTGTGCTGCAGATTCTCATTCAGAAATATCTGCAAATGAACAAACTAAGAGACAAAAGAAAGGAATCCTTCTGTAGCATGCCAAAGAAGGGTAAGATAAACGGATCACTTATTGTAATTACATGAAAGCAGTTCCGAGAAGGTAAAATGGTAGAGATGTACAAAGCAGCGAGAGGAGAGCACACACACTTGGTTTGTCACATTCAGCGCTGCAGTCTCTGAGGCTGAATTCTGCTGCAAAAGGGAGTGATGCCCACACGTGCTAATTTATTCCTTAAGCTTCTGCAAACACACAGAGCGGTGTCCAAGTGTGCAGCTCAACAGAAGCCATGACACATCGCCACATGGTCAGGTAGTGCCTTGTAAATATAGTACAAAGCAGTTCTCAGAGGCTTAAAAGTGATTAAAAACACTCACAATGTTTACTCGAAGTTATTATGAAGACTGATCGACTAAGCAGAGCATCTTGAAGCAAAAAAAAGAATATAGGTTTTTCTTTCTACAGCAGAAAAAGCAGTGTTTTTATAGTTGATACTTCTGTAATTCCTGATTTGATGTGCTTTTTTTTTTTTTTAGCTGTTTATACTCAGGTGTAGTGTTTATTTAGATGTATGAGTGAAGTCTCCTCACCAAATGTAGGCTGTCAGCTTTCTGGGTTTGTCTCATCCTGCTCTTCTGAGCTGCAATCCGGTTCTTTTCCCTCCTCATCACCTTCTTTACATCATCTGAAGAGCTCTGATAAAATTGAAAATAAGAGGTTAAGTGTGCGCACTTACATACAGATCAGGCAAAGGCGAAGGAAGCCACTGACCACTGTGCTGGTTGGTTTAAGTCACTGGCACGATTTGATGTGTTTAAAGTGTGAAAATGTGTCATCTTTCATAGTGGCAGTTGGACAGAAGATGAGTTTTACGTGAAGGGCTGGGTCAGGGAGTGGCTGAGTCATAGTTAGGTATAATGCACGCCCTGTTTCATGTCCTGTTCGCTCAATTTTCTTGGTATCGTAATAACTAATCCATTTCAAATGCTGCATCAGTTTTACATCAAAGACATTAGAAAATATTTATCTAACATCTGCGCATTTGTCTGATAGCATTCGCTTGAAAAACCACAGAACAAATGATGCTGCTGGATACTGATCCATCTAGATGAGGTTAGACGCAGAACTGATGCATGTAAAAGTAAAACAGCATCTAAAGGTTTCATGTAGAGCCAGAAAACGGGCAACAGTGAACTGGAGGTGAGCACACGTGAAAGCAGAAACAAAGAAACGTGCATGTTCCACAGACTATCTGTTCCTGAAAACCTTCGAATCATTCACAGTTTGAGGACTTGCAGAAACAATGGATTCCCACTAGTTGGATAAGTGATGAATTGTGCAATTCACAAAAGCCCACACTTTAGGGGAGTCATGCCTTCAGCCCATGTGTGCATGTGAAACACTCTGAGAAACTGTGAAGAAGAGGCAGAGCGAGTGCTTCTTTTCACAGGTTGTGTTACTGCCCACTAAAGATGCATTAAGCAACCACTCCAGAAGAAAACTTCGAATGGAAACGTGTACATCCCTCGGCTAAAAACTCAGAGCGATGACAGCAACAAAGAGATGGACGAGTGAAAGAAAGTCAAGTCAAGTGCACACTTACCGGTCTGCTTCCAGGTGATGGAGACTTGTAACTTGTGTCATTGCTGTCAGAACCCTGAGCCATAGCCAACCACAGCAACTGAAACCTTGTGTCTTTGTCCACTTCTGCTTTGTGTTTTAGCGTATGTGTGTGTGTGTGTGTGTGTAAGAGAGAGAGAGAGGGGGAGAGAGAGAGAGAGAGAGGGAGAGAGAGAGAAAAAGAGAGAGAGTCTTTGTACCAGAACGAGCAGTGAGAAGAAACTTGGCTTACCACTTAATGAGTAATGAGTCTGTTTCTTCCCTCTTTTCTTTCCCTTTCTGTCACTCCTCCTTCTCTTTCACTCTCTCGCTCATGCTCTCTTCCTTTATCTCTCCACCCCTCTCTCTCTCTCTCTCTCTCTCTCTCTCTCTCTAGCTGTCTGAGACTAACTGTCTGCCCAATTAGCTGTATCTGATGCGGCTTCTGGTAAGAATCTGGGTAAGTTGCATTAGACTGGAAGTCACATGTCTGATGGAAAGTTAAGACATGTAAAGTAATCTTGTAAAGTCCAGAAAAATAACATATAGGACTGATATTACACTTTGAACCAGTACCACCGACATGGGCAGATCTTACTTAGTCGTCTCTATGAGTACAAATACCATTTTTATACAGAAATGATGTCTTTACTGCTCCGACTATTACTGCAACTAATAGTAATAATAATGATAATAATAAATATCCTCATAATATTGATATTGTTGTATGAGGTGGTGCATGTGTGGGTGTGTGAGTGCTAGCCCAGTATTATGGGTATTCCCTCTTCCTCTTTTTTTAGCTGTCATGTTTCGACTAAGTCCTCAAGAGACAAGCCATCCCAAAAGTCCACATGGATGACTGAGTTGTGAATTTCTACACACACGGGGTGGTAATTTCCAAAACTGTAAGATAGTTTCTTGCTTGCAACACACCAGCTGCAATACAGTGAGGCAATCGCATTGAGAAATGATAAAGGGGCTCCCCAAACCTTTAATTCCCTTATGTTCTTTCAGTCGATATTACTTTTGGTAAAAGCGTTGAGGCGTGGGGAATCGTCTACAAAGTGATTGGTTTGGGGAAAAAACACACTGGAAATGAATAAAAATTCTGCGTTCTCACTTCAGAAAGGGTGTTAAGTGCCAAAAAGAATATTTAGTTTGAATATTGAACAGAATCTGCGTCAGAAGGTGATGTCTTTCAAGGTGCTGTGCCATTTACTTGTTAATTCTTATATTATTTTCTTGTTTGCCCCCATCACGAGGCAGCATTTGGTGGTGCAAGAACAAGATTTTCTTGTGAGAGAGGAAAAAAAAAGAAAGAAAAATAATCAGGACTAAAACAGCTTTGCTTGGCAGAACAGCCCTCCCACACAAAAACATGTTCTCCCATCACAGGAATTTTGAAGAGCTTGGGCAAGGGCAGACATTTCTAATACTTGGCATTTAACGGCGTCCAAAAGAGTTGAGGCTGTAAAAAGAAGAGAGTGAAAAAGGAGGAGGAAAGCTGATTAGTCAAATTCTGCTTTAACCAGGACACAGACACAACACGGTACAAATATAGAGAGTTGGAAAACAACAAAACAAGACTCCAGCTTTGACTTAGTGCTGCCAGTTTACCGCGCCAACTTCAACTGTAAACGCCCTTGAGGTGGTAGTAGGTGCAAAGGCCTCCGATTATGCTGAATATCAACAGAAAAATAACACCTGGTTACATTCAGAGTGAAATTCACTGCTGTTTGATACATCAGTTCGTAGTTGAATTGTGTCTGTTGTCAGCAGAATTTCTTCTTCTTCTGGTCTCACTTATTTGGAAAAACCCTCAAAGTGCCATTTGTTTGAATAGAAAAAAGTGAGACGGCCTCATTTGTAGTGTCTCTTCCTCGGAAATAACTGTGGGAGGTTTCTAATAAGCGGCAAATTATTGAAGAAATGTGAAGAGTCGTGCCGCTGACCGTAAACAAAGAAGTGGGCTGCTCTTGTGCGCGTTGAGGGTTGAATAACATTTAGTTTTTGCTGGACTTTCTTAACTTATCGTGATAATGTCAGCATTTCAACACTATAATCAGGAGCAGTAGACCGAGTAGTGCATTTTATGTTAAATCAAAAGAAAAAAATATACTTTTATTCTTAATTAGTGCTATATATGAGCAATAACTGTTGCAAGTGTGATGGTCATGAACCTGTCACCTGGTTGTTGGTGTACCACAAAGTTCACCTACATGTGCAACTAACAGGTGGGATTTTTCCACTACATCTGTTTCTGTTGGTGTTCAGAAATATGCTTCACCTTTAGTGTTTCTGAATCATTTCTGACTTTAAGTAACACTTGTGTTTTCTTTTCTTTGCATATTTCACCTATTTAAATATATACCAACGTGACAAGCCACATGTACTTTTAGCTGAACATATAATAATTATTTTAATTTATATTTCCTATATTGTTCTACTCTATATAATTCTTTATTGTTATTCTTTCGCAACTAGAAGGATGAATGCTCCTGTTTAGTGTCTGGATAGCTCTAGAAAAAGGTTTTAAAAATGATGGAGATAAGCTGTTCTTTAAGCTCCTTTAGGTTATATCACCTTAAATAGATATATTAGAAGATGAGAAGACATATATTTTAGATGAAAGACAAAAACTTCATTAAAAATATAGTGTATATACAACATTCAACAGCCAATACCTTAACCTTTACAAGTGAAACAAACAGTTCTAACCTGGTGAAGTGTTAGTTTGCAGCTTTGAAAGCGCCACCATCAGCGCCCTCTGCAGGTCAAAGGTGAGGAGCGTGAGGGATGATGCTGTTCCTCCTTTAGTCCAGGAGGAGGCGGTGCAGGACCGGAAAATATCGAAATATCTCATTTAAAAGCAACTGGACAGGTATTTTCGAGTGACCCTGATGAAAGTCACAAACTGATACTTGCTGTCCTGAATTCAAATAAATTAAGTTGTTCTAAATTAAGTTGTTTGTTCCATGTTTTTCTCCTTGTCCGTGTACTTTGGAGGTAGGTGAAGTTGTACCAGATACTTCTTCTACTCGGATTTAAGGTACTAAGGAGGAAAACATACCACACAAGTCTTCATTAATTGACCAGATACTGGATTCAGACACTGTTTATCCTTGGTTTTCTTGTAGTATTACTAAAAATAATATGTGATTAAATCATAGCGTTTCAACACCGACAAACGGATCATCAGTGTTTTTATTGATGTAGTTGCTCATTTCATCCAGTAGGAGGTGGTGCAGAGCTGGTTTCTGCAGGTTTTACTATAACATTAGCATTACTGAGAAGATACAAAGTCGGTGTTTGTGTGTTGTGTAATGTAAAATATGAGTATGTGTTGATGATAAGTGGACATAGTAACAAAAAAAGACTGTGTCTCGCCGTATTACTCAGGCTGCACTACAGCGTCTATTCACAGGCGCGATCCCACTACTGAGCGGC
>JAQQZY010000017.1:18167427-18179633 GCA_030068375.1 Ostorhinchus rueppellii | reverse complement strand
ATACTCACCTTGGTATCGATACTATCAATATTTAGATCAACACACCCAGCCCTATTTTGTACTGTATCTTAGAAAAATAGCATTCAACAAACATATGGACTAAACATTACAAAGAAGTAAGTATTTTCAACTCTGATAAACACATCTTCTAAATCAAAGGCATGGTTTTCATACAAAAACACTGGCGTACTTTGTTCTAGTAGTGATCTTATGTACATATGGGACTATACTTTACATTAGAGGAGTGTTCATGAAAAACACATCGTATGCACTTGAGAGACACAGTGGATTTTTGTTTATCCTGCAATAAGTCAGCATGTCAGTGCCTTTGTTCTCATCCCCTACTCTATCATTTCCATGAGGCTTATGTTTTCTATAAATATCTTGTCTGTCTACATGCACCATTTGAAAGCTCTGCAAGATCTATGCTGTGTTTTCACTACCTGCATATAATTCATGCCTCTGAACACACACATTACTGTTTCTTTCTTTTAAAAAGCTAATTCATCACGTCTGTTTCCAAAGAACTGACTGCTGGTGGGATACTGTTACTGAGCTGATTTTTTCACAATTAGTTACTTATCAAACATGTATATGATGCAGAGGGCGTTATGTGGCTGTGTTATTATGTCACTGTGCAAACTGATACTGCCACCAACTCTGGTTTCTGGAAGTATTCATGGTTGTTTGCAGAGTCAACAAACACAGTCATCTGTGTTTGACCCTCACGCAGCAGGCAGATGTCATAAACTGAACTTTCCGGGAATGGACACACCAGAGATTTGCTACGTGAATCAGAGAAAGAATGTATCCGAAAGAGCAAGGATCGCATGCAAATGGAATCCTATGTTTGGACAATAAAAATGAGTCTGATAGACATTTCATCATTGTTGAGACCGGGTTACATTTGAATACTTAAAGCCTGAGTAGGAGGATATTTTACTATTGCACTACGTTTGTATGTTATAGTCTAGACAACACACTCTGGACCATCTGCTACTGAGGGGCTATCTAATACCACAGTAAACAACAGACTGTTAAAAACTTCACACATTTCAAACATTGCACTCTAGGATTATGTTTTTTTCTGGTTCTTTAACAAAAAAAAAGGTCTAAATTCTCATGAATTATTCATTATTTATGTGTGTGTTGATAGGGACAGCTGTAATGTACATGGATTAACTGAAAACAGCAACACTCATCCAAGAAGGGTTTTTGTGAGATTTAATTTGTTAAAAAGACAGTACACAGACTCCATTATATAAACAGAAGTGACAAGAATACGTCATACTTGTATAGCACAGAACATAAGTCGTAATTTTTTCATTGGCTATTATCGTGTTGTTACAAAACGACAGAAATAACCCAAACACAGTAGGGGTTTTTGGGTCTCCAGAGGCTGTTGGGCTATCTGCTGCAGGCCTCTACCACTCATATGTCTTGAATTAGACAGCAGTCACCACCATATAAATACCCACTTATCATCTCTGTCGTTAATCCTCCCCTGATACAGGCTTGAGATGACACAGACAATAGCGGACGCCCGTTGCACCGAGTTCCCCCTGGAGGCACGTCTGGACTCACAGGGTGCATTTAACTTTTATTACCCAAGGAGATGGATTGGCTGCTCCCCGCCCTTATTTGGTGGTGCGGTGTGTATACGAGGGGCTGCGGTTGTAAAGTGAAGGCAGCGTGTCTCAGTCAGAACGGAGCCAGGTAACTGAGGAACACTGATGCCAATTAGCAACACTTACTCACGGTGAAACTGTGACCCATGGCTACTTGCAGATGGCTTCTTTTTTGTCATGATGCGGCAAGTTGTGATCCTGCAGGTTTGTTTTTTTTCATAATAAGGTGGTGAGTGTATCTTTAAAGCAGGAGGGAAACAACAGTTAGAAAAACCCACGCTCATGCCCTAAACTCAGTGTTGGCAGAAATCCACTCTGCTGTGCGTGCAAGTGTCCTTGAACAACAAGATGATTTCTGTTTCTGGAGCTGCAAAAAGGCTGGACAATAATTTCATTTTTGTGTTGTTTTTTTTTCATACTTAACATTTATATAGACATGTAAAAATGGTGTGACTTCTAATGCACAGGTACTGTATAGGTGCTTGGATACAAGTCAGTTAACACTACCGCTGACTAAGTCTGATTTATGAAGGAAGTCATGCTATTCCCCAGAGCCGATCCTCAGCTGCAGCTGCACCAACGTGTTTTGATCCAACAAGCTGCTAAAGTGCTACACCTGACATGTGTGCCCATTCAAAGCAACAGGACCTATTCTCTGTGGACGGGAAGTTTATTTCCACAGAGGATGGAACCACACCTATTGAATAATATGTCAAATTATTATTTTTTCCTCTTAAATGATCCTTTTGTTGTGTTAAAAGAGCAATATTAAAGGTTGAGTGTAAGATTTTGAAGGCTTTTAATGGCATCTAGATGTAGATGAATACAGTATTCAATATTGTGCTACATTTACTTCACTTTTCTTTTAATTTCTACTCAGCAAAGAACTTTGACAGTAAAAAAAAAAAAAACAGGAATTGTGTTTTTTTTGTGACCTTAGGAAGTCTTTATTTCTACAGATGGAGTAGGTTTCTTCAGAGTCCACACAGTTCAGCTCAAATAATAATGCCACCAGTTCTTACACAATGAAACACTTGAAGATGTAGCTCATGCTGTATTTTATATGAATAAGCTATAAAATGTAATATGATTTAATCATGCAGGAGTCTCACACATATCCCTATGAAAACATAGTGCAATAAATAAAAGCTATATTTAGTGATTTTCTACTAAAATTAAATAGTTGAGTTTATAAAAAATAAAAACAGGAAAATATTAAAATGAAGTGTTTGTAAGTGTGAAAAGTTAAAGCACAATTCGGCAAGGTGAACTGTATGTAATCTTATAACTACAACTGTAGGTAACAGTAACTGTGCATAAGGTTGTGACTGAATGAGGTTTTTGATCATCTCAGAAAATGACCCAGTGTCTCAGTATATGATAGCACCAGCGCCTTAGCTCCGATGTAGACGAAGCAAACAGTGACAGGTTCGACTCCAACAGATTTACACTGAAAATCTGTCACTAAGTTCCATTTTTTTCCAGGATGATTCTGGTCACATTTCTTTTATTTGGATCACCTAATCTGTTGGTCAGTCTGTAAATTTGTCCTCCATTATTCAGATCTCAGGTTGAATAAAAGGGTTGGACGTCTGCCATGTTGGACTTTGACTAACAGGTCTGTTTGTCAGCTCACTCACCGCCTGAGTCATACCTTCAGAGTGTTAGTTTATTTAATAAAACACTTTTCCTGATAGACAACTCAACTGCAGTTGTGGTTAATTGTTACCTGTGAAATGTTGTTGTTTTACCATTTTACTGACTCTGTAAGCTAGCACGTAGCATTGGGTTACTCATGATCCCTCAGGCTCATATAGTTCCATCTCTTTTGTCCAAATATGGTCACTTCAAAGTACATAAAAGCCAACATCTTGCTCAAATCCCAAACTCCTCACTTCAAGACGTCAGTTCAGAAACTAATGCTGGTTCTTCTGTTAACTAATTCTATTCATTCTGTGGGTATTACACTTATTTACTGTCATTATAAACTAGAAGAAAACTTAAATTAATCTAAACAGAAAGGATGATCTGGTTGAAAAAGGCTTTTGTATGTGTCAATTTCTCACATTTGGAAATGAATAAGACAAATGAGGAAATTATGATTTTACACAGAATGATAACAGTCCAGTTTCATGCTTGGAACCAGTTTAGCTACAGCTGGAGCCCAGTAGACTCATGAAGTTTTTAGAAAGCTGCAATCAAAAGAAAGTTCTACTCAAACAATGCTGATCAATGACTTCATCTTGTAAAACTGGATGTTTCCGCCACGCTGGGTACATGAAGATACACACTTTGACCTGTTTCCCTGACAGCATCTCCGAAGCACAGAATGCTTTCCGAAGGTGATAATTGAAATGTCATCACTCCATAATACCTCTCAGGAGATTGTTCTGTGGATTCGTAAACAAGGCAAGCATAAGTCTTTGTTCGCAGCAGCACAGAACAAAGACAACATGAAGCTGAGCAAAGAAAAGAGATGGTAAAATATGTACCATATGTTTAAACCTGTTGTGTGACAATAGAAGAAGAGTATTTCCTTCATGATCCCATTATACCACAAACACCGACGCACACTAACGGGTTCATTTTCAGAGCACCCAGTGAGGCCGAGGTAAACAAAAAGACCCAGGCACTGGAGCTTCTCTGCTGAAGTCGAGGCGTGACCCTTGAGATAGGCACCGGGCTATCATGAGGGCGTCTCCCTGAGCGACTGGCCAGAAGAACAGAGAGGCCTTTGTCAGGGCTGTGTGCGAAAAAGTGCTGAGCCAAGCAAGCCCTCGCCACCCCCACCCCACCCCACAGTTTTTTTTCTCCCTGAAGACGCACTGAAGCACACACTGAAATGCTCATACTCACACTTGTCTGTATTTACCAGCAGTCCCAAGGGATGAGGCTTTCACTTCAGCTGGTGGGAGTTTAGAGTGGAGGGAAACAGGGCCTGTTTTGTGGTTAAAACCTCTACCCTGCAATGTAAGCAATGCATTCTGGGACTTAGGCTTCAGTCTTAACCTGCTGTATGTACTCTCTTATGCTACATGGATATGACTGAATGAGACAATGAGTCATAGAGCCACTATAAAACTGAAAATAACACAACAGGCTGTGTTCACTGGTCTGTTTGTAATGCACACACAGAAGAAGAAAAGCTTATAGATGTGTTACTGCTTGGGCACAAGTACAGTGTTTTACATTTTTTTAGATCATGAAATTACACATGAGAAGAAACATATCAGCGTCTCACTGAATGCCTGTTCTTAGAGGTGTGAGATATTATTCTTTGAAGAACCTTGACAATCCAAAATTAGCTCTTTGTCTTGTAATGTAGGTGCAGTACATCGTGTTCTATGCAAATGAAAAGAAGGCAGCATGTCGGTAAATGATTTGTGTTCCTGTATTTTAACATACACGGAGTTATATTCAATTCAACTCACTTTTACAAAAGCAGAAACAAGTGCATAGTACCTGTGATCAGTAAACACATGGGAAATGACCCAAAGGTGACAGTTACAACTGCTTTAAAATGTTATAACATCAAGTGACAGCCCCTCAGTCTGCAGTAAAACACTTGTTTTCCAAAACTGTGAGGTGTTAATATCATCCCCGTCGTCAGCTCAGGTCACCTCTGAAACATAAAATACTCTGCTTTCCCTGTGCCATTTGTCTCAGCCTCCAGCCTCTTTTAAACACATATGTATACACTCCATTAACCCTCTTTGCTCTGTCTGCACAAAGCAACAGCCTGAGGAACAGTGTTAAAAAAGCCCAGTGACGGAGAAGTGAATCACACTTATGTAAGGCTGCACCTTTCCCCCAGAGGGCAGAGCATGTAAAAAAAAACTCAGCGATGAGCTCCTCCTGCCTCCAGGGCTTATGAAACATTTCCATTGTTCAAGCTAAATTTTCTTTTTAGGGACTTTCAGAGGGGCTAAAACACTGGTTTCTCATCTTAGAAGTAAGACTTATTCTGTGGATTTTTGTGATTATCAGTTGCAGTTTGCAAAGCTTGTCTGCAACAGACGTAAAAATAATTAGAGATTTATTTTTTATTTGTTGCAACATCTTGGTCATTGTAGAACTGATTTGATTAAAAAAAAAATCCCCTCAAGCAGCAGAGAATCTCCTTTATAGTGGTGGATTGTTGAAGGCTGTTGACAATCCAATCATATTTCAAGTTCAAGTTAACGCTATTTTAGAAAAGAATAGAACACAATTCTTAGGTTTTAATTGGAAGTTGACATTTCTGAATGGAGAAAATTTCTTAATCGGCTACTATTTAAGAAGAAAAAATCTTGACTTTAAGGTCAAACATAGAGGAATGTAGTCAAAAGTGCAAAAATTAAATTTTAGAGGAGGCAGTGTTGGATGAAAATAAAATGTGTTGCAATATGTCATTTCATAAAGAAGCCTGTTGAGTGGAAATCAAACAAAAATGACTATTCTCAGGAAACCTTTCAATTATATGGAAACCATCATGTCTGTTACAATGACTACAATTATATGCACATTTAGTGTTAACCCGCTTGAAAATAAACTATAGATGTGCTTGTCATATGTAGATGTGTGTTCATAAACAAGACAGAAACAAGGCTTTTCAATTCTCAATAAAGTTTTAATGAAAAAAACAGCAAATGTACCCATTTAACAACAAAAGAAATTAAGAGAAAATGTAAGATTTTGAGAGTCAAGCTCTTATGTACAGCATATTGCACTAGAAAAAGAACAAACACCCCCCATCCTCCTGCTTCGTCCATCCCTCCATGTCCTGCGCCGTCTGTGCAGAAGACACAGAGCAGTCCCAAAGATAACACAGCCAATGCTTGAACAAAACTGCTACATCTGGACTGGGTCTCACTTCATAGGACACATGAATGTGAAATCCTTGAGACCACTCTGAATGTAAAGAAAGCAATGTGAAGATAATACAAACTCCCGAAGCACGCGGCATGGCAGTCTGAAATAAGTTCCACTGTTCAGTATTAAAAGAGATATTGTGGTTTTTCACTCCATTAAATTACATTCAAACCTTTAAGATACAGATTTTTTTCAGGAATGTTGGACATGCACTTTTTACTCCATATACATATATCGAAAAAAGCCCTTGAACTGAGAGTGACACAGCAGACTTGGCAATATCTAATATTAAAAGATGCCACAACATTGAAAAAAAGCAATCATAGAAAAGCAAAAAAAAAAAGAAAAAAGAGTTGTGTTGTTGTACGTCTTTCATCGTCTTCTTACAAAAATGTATGGAAAAATTTCTGCAAAATTTTTTTTTTATAAACTTAGCAATAATAGCTGTGTCAAATTCATGTCTAATGTATAAAAAACACCAAATCACAGCACTTGACAGTAAAGATGCACTCCTTCTTGGATATTCAAAAAAATCAATCGAAGAAATTTGATATTAAAGACACTGAAGGCTGAACATATAACAAACGTCTCACTTGAGTCAGGGTTGGGGCAGCGGTTGGTAAAGTCGGATCAACTCCTACTGCGTGACTGTTCAACCCATCTCGCCTACAAATAATACTGGGCACCACGGTGGCTCATTCCTCCTTTAAATGTAAACCCACAGCCCTGCTAGATTGCAGATAATAAAGCACAGAAACCCAGACAAGCCAGGCTGATCCAGCATATATCACAGATCTTAGAAAGATTCAAGAATCTAGAGGGGAAGTTCAGCACAGGAGTAGAAAGAGAGAGGCGCAAAATACAGTATACAGGTAAAAAAAAATTGTTTTGTTTTTTGTTTTGTTTTTTTACAGTGCACATTGATTGCAAACAGTCTTCCGATATTAAGAAGGTTTTACGTGGTGAAACTCGCCGTTCGTGCTGAGAGATGTCAAAGGTTGAGCCTGTGCCTCGTGAACTGATGTGAGAATCAAACGGGCGATTATCATTTTCAGTTGGTTTGTTTCCGGGCGCAACGAACGGTGATGTTCTGCTTGTGCCGAAACGTATCAGAGTTTGATCTCACAGAGCCCAAGTGAAACAAGAGCCGTGACCAGTGACTTTTGGATAATATTATGCCAAGTGTTGATGATGATGATGTGGCAGGTCTGTTACTCACAAGGCACGTTTTGTACATTTGATTGTCTGTTGTTCACGTGATTTGTAAAGACTCACACTCATTTAGCGTGAGGCCGCACGAGGCACATGGCTTCAGTCCAACCTCCCCACACACAGGCATCAATCACACTACTGAATGCACATCAACAATGAGAAGAAAATGACTGTACACACTGAGATAGCATCTATACAGTAGCACTGAGCAAATATACACAAAATAAATTAGAATAAATTATCTCAAAGAAACCAAACAAAATCAAACTTGTTCTCGATAAGCACAGGGAGTAGTTAAACATGACACAGTGGAAAAGAGTGAGAGCATCGAAGCTTCGAACTGGAGACCGGAGAGTGTGTCACATCTATCGCAAATTGGCTCAGCGTTCAGTGTTTGCAGGAAACAAACTTTTGGTTCAGCTACTTAGTAGTCAAAACAACCCTCCTGACTAACTGTAACACACTTAAACATGCTGACATGGAGTGAAAATACTTTGGGAAACGTCGCCTAAAAGGAACGCGTCTGCTTGTTCTACGTTGTCTACTGCATTGATTATCAGGTCCTGAACCGAGGCCTCAGTCGTTTACGAAAACCATCAGGTTGTTAACTACTCCCTGAAGAAAACATAAAAGGAAAAAAACCCATCAGTGTCTTCGTAAGTTCATGAATCTAGAACGGACTGAAATAATACAACTATACTCATGAATCTTTAAGGTTGTTTTTTTTTTTTTTTAAACTTCCTTTTCCTTGTTAAACCTTACATTGAGAAACAGTGGCTGTGTCGCTGCACTAACGAGGCAGTCGCCGCATATATAAAGTCTTCTGTGTCTGTGTGTTAATTCATTGTCCAAACTATACAAAACTCTTCTTACTAAGTTGTGAGTGAAGCTGAATGTACCACTGGCAGTCTGGTGAGAAGAAGCACTTAAAAATGTGAGGTTGGTTTGGAACTCGAGATGTATCATTCACGCACTTGGGCTTTGAACCAGCGCTCGAGATATGAGGATACCAACTGTAACTGAAAGCATTTCTGGAACGAGCCATTTTGAAAGAAGCGTATTTCATTGAGAACACTGCCATTTATTTATCGGGAATTGTCCTTTCACGGATGTCGGTCTGATTGCAAATGCATCCCTAAGATTTTACCTCCCACTGGCTTGAATATTGCTCACCCCGAGAACGTTGATTAAAAATCTCTTTCACAGGCGACCCACAATGCAGCAAAGGGCAAAAGTTGCGATTGTCAACCCAGTCGCTGAAGAAAAAAGAAAAAAAAAAAATCCTGAAAAGCTTTTAGAAAACGTTGACACTGATCCAACTTTTCAGCCGTCTGATTGTTTCTAGTTCCCTGATCGTAATAATCCCAAAAGTGGGACTAGTTTTCAACTTTGTTTGTGCTTATTTGGTTTCACAATTACTGCAGATTTCGAGAACAGTAAGCACACAAACCCACAAACACCTGATCACGAACTGAAATGTGGTGGTTTCTGCAGTACACCGAAATCCAAGCATACATGCATTTATGGTTTCAGTCAACAGTATCTGAATCTACACAGTGGGTTGTTAGTCCACCTCTGACAGGATGAGTGGTACTGGAGGTGGGATGTGTTCATGGATGACAGCCTATGTCTACAGTGGAAGCTGGTAACACACAGATCTAAACTGACCAACAGCGCAACACCAGTGTGTAACATCGCTGTGATATCATTCTCCAAGTAGCCAGTGTTGGACAGTAAAGGATAAGTACAGGGCCTGTTGTTGTTTTTTATGACAATAAATTAGGAGTATGCCTCAAGTCCTCAAGGTTTTAAGTCAATAACTTTAGCACAGAAATGTCCATGTCCACAGTCTGCTGTCGGAAAATGGCCTAATCTTTAATGTATCTTTTTCTTACAATTTCCTCGATGCACAAGAGTTGAACTGTGGCAGGAGAGAATAAGGCATTCCCTGGACTGATGGAGGTCCTTCAAGACTTGAAATACCAAATAAAAAGAGCAGTTTACTGTACAAAATAGGTAATCTTACAAATATTTCGAAAATATCTCTTCAAACACAATGGCTTCTTCTTGGAGGCGAAAAACCCGGAAAAAAAAAACAAAAGATCAAAAAAAAAAGAAAAAAAGAAAAAAAGTTCATCAGTCTCCGTCCAGCGGTGACCAGTGTTTTCTTCATCTCATCTTCATATTCAGTTTGAAAATGAAACAAAATCCAAACCCGTGTTTCATCTTACAGTGCCATCTCTAAAAGTCTGGTCCCTTGACCCCGCTGGGGGAGAAAAACAAGGGCTGAGGCGAGGGCCAGCAGGAAGTCCCTTCATCTGTGCTCTCCTCTCAGGCGGGGGATGAGAGCTTCTCTTGGAAACAGAAAGCCGAACACGGCTAACGTAAGGCGCATCCAGGCAGGCAGGTTTTGTCTCTGGTGCCTCATGAACTGCAAAAAGACAAAAGAGAAAAAAAAATATGGATGTGTTAACCCTTTATAGGTCACTCATAGAAATACTCTGAAATTCAATATTTCAACCTCAGTGTGTTATTGGAAGACATGACAAGACCTTATTACTTTTGTGATTATTATTTTTTTAATAGAAAATCATATTTGGTGGCAAAAAAAAGACAAAGAAAAGCAGATGTAAGGTGAAAGGAACATGTATTTTAGAACATTAGAACATCACTTTTAGAACATTCTGACAACATAAGTGCTGATCCAGAGCCCTGTCCACATCCACATCAGTCCTTACATTAGTACCATTACTTCATGGTACCTAACAACGCAGGTCCACTCACTGTTCATGCACAGGTGGACCTTACAGACCCTGGAGACCACGTTGGACCCGAGACTGTCGCTTCACTGTAACTGTTACTGTCACTGCCTTGTAATGTGTGCAGAAATGACCAAAACTAGTCACTTGCCCGATAAAGGGTTACAGAGCAGTCATGATGGATGTTCTGTTTGTTTGACTGAAAAGGAAGATCTTCTGGTTTGTGTGTTTACACGTGGCTAACACACACCCTGTACAGCCCCAGGTTAAACATGACTCAGGTGTAACCCACAGATGTGTCGGCTGTGACCTGATGGAAGTTCAGAGGTTGACACAGGACAAAAAAACCTTCAGATCAGTTGTCACAATCTATCCACACCTCATGAACGAGAATAAACCCCATGATCTGGGCTCAGTGTTTCCACAACATGAGCTTCTTTCAAGCAAACACATGCCCTGCCTGACGCCGACGCCGCTGCTGAAGACATCAGGTGTAACATCGCTTACTGGAGGCTCTGTTGCAACTGTCGCACTTGTAAACACTTGCTCTCAGACAAAGACATGATGTAAGGAAGAAAATGACCTGATGTAATGAACTCTGCTGGTCGACTACCCGACACCAGGACAGTCTCCAACCCTGGGGAGCTCCCATTCATCTCATTAAAATCCCTCGATCTGACTCTCTGGGGTTTAAGCGAGTCACTCTTATTAGCTGTTGCGCTGTTGACTTCTAAACAAGCTCCTCAAAGCGAAATGCTTTCAGAGAGTGCATGGCCTATTTCATCACGGTTCTCTCCTAATACCGATGTCAGCTCAATAATTATCAAAACGCAGCAAAGGAAACTGATACTGTTCCCTCCTGTGGAGTCGCCTCCTCCTGGCTCCCCTCGTCGTTTTCGGTCGGGGGTGTGCAGCCCTCATCGAACGCAGACAGATGAAGGGGATCCTTTTGCGGTCTACAATCTCCTCATACCCCTCCCCTCCCTCCTCTCTGATCCTGCACAGCTCCCACTGGCTTTCTGAAGAGCCGTGCTCCGATATTGCAGCCCGTTGCATAAGCATTCTTGTTACAATCTCTCTCTCAGCTCTCTCCATCAAGGTCTCTACCAGCCTGCAATCAGAGCCTGCCACAGGCTATTTGATGCAGAACAAGCAGACTGAACTGAATTGAACCAGCACCACTAAATGTTACCCTAATTGCCCTTAATTGATTTAATTCTACAGTGCTGAGCTTATTTAAACAGTACTCTGGTTTGTTCCACATGAGGCTCATCTTTCTGCTCTCATTTACGTGCGTTGTAAGAATGGGTTGTATTTTGTTTGTGCTTTTTAGGTTCACGCACCCGAACGATTAGGAAAACTGACAATGTGCATCATAACTACTCGGCTGCATATTAAAGGGAGGACTATCGTTGAAATGGGAACCAAAAGTAGTATAAACAAACGGATAAGAAACCAAAATCTACTTCACATAAACAAAAAACCCACACATTTGCCCGCACCGCAAACTTCTGCTCAGAGAACCGAGTGAAAAAAGTCTAACAATAGCGCAGATGTCATGCCATGAAATGATTGGATATCTTGTGATTGTTCTGTCTTTGGAATATTCCACCGACAGCAATATCATATCCTGCAGGATAAAACCGACTCGAGTGTCTAGACAAAAAAGAAAAATTTTCTCTCTTATCTCCCTGTCGCACAGTTTTACACACAAACCAAACACACACACACACACACACACACACACACACACACA
>JAQQZY010000017.1:18136944-18158708 GCA_030068375.1 Ostorhinchus rueppellii | reverse complement strand
TAAATGCATCCTAGGTGACAGTGTTTGAGTTGCTCTGTCGATATTCTCTTTTTTATGTCAAAATGTGTAGAACAAATGTTACTTCAGACCCGTAACATGTCCTTAAATGCATCCTAGGTGACAGTGTTTGAGTTGCTCTGTCGATATTCTCTGTTTTATGTCAAAATGTGTAGAACAAATGTTACTTCAAACCCATAACATGTCCTTAAATGCATCCTAGGTGACAGTGTTTGAGTTGCTCTGTCGATATTCTCTTTTTTATGTCAAAATGTGTAGAACAAATATTACTTCAGACCCATAACATGTCCTTAAATGCATCGTGTCCAACAATAGCTTGACGCTACACTGATACAAACACAGAGCCATTTTCAGTTCAACCCCTAAGGGCTCCTATTGTTGACGATGGTGTCCACTCCTGATAGATGCACTGTGACAGTGGAATAAACAGCAGCCATGACTGGTGACCCTTATTGCAGGGTGGGGGTACGCCTACACATGGCATCACTTAAAAGAGGAGGAGGAAAAAAAAGAGGCTACAGTGAAATCAAGCCTGATCTGTAAAAAGGGGTTACTGAGTGCAAAACAACCGGGCAAGTAGAGGGAGAGTATTTGATCCATCGTGTGAGTCAGATTTTTCCCAAGAGACAATTTCTAGATGAAAGCGGATGCTGTTGCTTTGCGTGCGGAGTGTTGGTCAGCAAGATGTTATGTTTTCACACTGCCCTACTTCTTTGTTGTGCAGCTACTAATGTGTGAAGTGCGATCTTGTCAACTTTTCACCAAATTCCCGTGCACAGTTTGTTGGCAGCTTTCAAATACAAGCAAACAACCTCTTGCTCAGCCCTGTTTAAGCTGCTGGATGACGGCTCCCAACCCCCCATCCACTCCAATCCTGCAGTGTAAGGACCCCACCCAAATTTTAGAAGAGAAAGGGTGTTTTTTTCCCTCCCTCCCTCTTCTCCCTTCTCTTCTCTCTGCCTGCTCTCTTGTTTAGGGAGGCGGGGGTCAATAAAGCCCATCAGCCGTCAATCAATGAACATACAAGCAGATTCCATGCACAGAATTCGACAAAACTAACACTATGTTTCAATTATTTTGCTCAGGAGTGGCTTGACTGAAGCTGCTGGCAGAAATCTGACAGCAGCTACAGCCACATAAATAAAATCCTCAGACTCTAACATGTGTTGAACTCCCTTAGTAGCATTTAGCAGAGTCACTGTGTTGTACAAAAATAATTGCCTTGACTTACTGTTGTTTTCTCTCATAGATGAAGTCAGTGAGCAAGTAGCGGCACAAGCTGCATTTAATGTTTTCCGCTGATGTTCACCTACGTGGAATCTGCAAGACAGGGCCGAGATATGGGAATAATTAATAATAAACGCCTCATTATTATATTACCTTTTGAAGGAAAAGAATAAGTGAAAAACAAAAAGAAATCCCACTGGAATTAGAAAGTGAAAAACATCAGCTTTTCTGCAGTTTGATGTAATATTCAAGCATTTTGAGCCATTTTTCTGAGGTAAAACCTTTCGAAATTAATTAGTCCACAGTGTGCTGCATTTGAAAAACAAAGAAATTAAAAAATCCAATGCCCTATAAGCAATTCATCGTTTTTTCCCTCTGTGTTCCCTCTATCAATAACTAATTAGTGTTCCCAAACAATAGCTCCAGGAGTTGTGAATTTCAATCACAGTCAGTTATCTCATTGCCAGTGGACTCTGGGGTATACAGTAGGTTTTATCTGTGATACGGTGATGTTTTGTTGTCTTTTGAACACAGAGCTGTTAACCACATTTGTGTTGCAAATCAGATATTTTTTTTTACTGTTTTTACCACGAACATAACATGATGTGCTGTCAATGCAAGAGATTTAGAAACAGAAACGTCATGCATTGTGCAATCTCATGCACAGTTTTAAGTCATTTGCTGTCTTTTACTTTCAAGTGCTCTGCTTCAACCTCTTTGAAGAGGGAAAACAGCCTTTGTGTTGGCGCTGAACTCAGAACTTGTCATCTAAACTGAAACTTCCAGTACCTCTAATGTGTCAGGCGCAGTGGCAGACAATGTGTCCCAGCCCATTTTTGTCTGAGCAATTTTCCCCAGTGAGGCAGTCAGAAATTCTCCACAGTGAGTTATTTCTGACTACACGCTGCCAGAAGAGGTGATAAGGCTCTGGATGTTGAAATTTTTCAAAGTTTGCTGCATAATTATAAAATTTGTTTTGTGGCTTTTCCCTAATAGCGCCTGACACCCAGACGCTTTGTCTCCATTTTTCAATCTGTTCCACAACCAAACAACTCTGCCAGTGCGTCTGCCTGAACTGCACACATCACAATTTTATGGTTAAAATCCCCTTGCCATTTAATTATCTACCTAAATCCCTGCTTTAGGAGCGTGTTTTTCACATAAATTGATTGTGAAATTACGTGACAGAGATGCCAAGTTTTCGCAGATTATTGGAAACCTCTGTCCGCCTGCACACCTCCTCCCTCTGCCTACTCTGTCAACACCTCTTGATTTTAACCATAGGTACTGCAGGGACTCAGCCAATGAATGCGGCTCCCTCAGAGTTCATCCAAAGGTAACACATTTGAAGCCCAGAACCACCCGAGGGAAGCTCTTCCCTCTGATTCTGTGAATTCTGACACCACTTTAATGCCAAGAATTAAATGTAAGCCACAGCAGATATAGTGGGCATGTCTCGAATGAAATGGAAATTAATTTGTTTCTTTGTGTTTTTCCGTTCGTCTTTACTTGTTTCCAACTGTGACGGCATAACGTGAATGAACATCTACTCATTATTGAGCAGCGGTGGCAGCAGCAGCTCAGTGTGTAAACAAACTATTTGTCAGACAGACTGGCAGTTTGGTGACACCTGTGCAACCTCAGAGACGATTCTTAGATCCAATTTGCAGGTGTTATTGCTATAGTGTAGAGCCACAGTCTGCGTTGTGAAATAGTTTCAGTACTGTAAACCCAGGAAGTCTTGACTCCCAATATATCTGCGAGTATATAAACAAAGTCCTCAACACTTTCTCTTTGAGTGTGACATTTGTGGCAGCGTGCCCTGCAAAAAGTTGGAGCAGGAAGCGAAAAAAAAAAAAAAAAAAACTGTTGGGAATGCAATCTTTTTGACCTGAATCCCAGAAATGTATTAACTGGATAACCCTCTAGCTCCAGTCTATTTCCCATTTGGTTTCAAACCACATTCTTGATCAACATCCCACTGGTTTCTGTAGATTATGAACATTTCCTGCATAGATTGAACTTTCAGACCAGATGCAGAAAGTTAACATCGTAAAAATAACCAAGAAGTTAAAAGTGATGCAAACATGCCAAGTTCAGAGGCCACATACAAAAGACATGGAGGATAAAGACTATCTTTTTGATAGTTATGTGTGATTTACTTCAGTTTTGCTAATTTTGTGGTTTTTTTTATTGCTATGAGTCAGAATAGACATAACTATCATTATTAAGGAGGCTGATTTAATGTCTTAAGTGGTATTAATGGAAGAGGGGGTGGGATTAAATAAGTTTTCTTCTTCCCACTCCTTTTCGAATAGCACTTATTGAATTTGTTTTGTTATTGATGATGTACTTGACAAGTGTTTTTTGTTATTTTTGCTTTGGAAAAATGTTTATTTTGTATTTTTTCCCTTTAATTTATTTTATTTTTGCCTTAGATTTGTATGGTGCTTGTGTATTTGCTTTGCTGTTGGTTCTTTGTATTCATGAGATGTTTTGGTTCTTTCTTAAGTTCGAAATGAAATAAACAAACAGACATAGAGGATGACAGCAGGTTGTATCGGTCTGTTCCCGAAATTGCAATATAAAACCAAATCTAAGCAAAACAATGTGACAAAACCATGAAGCTTCAGGTTTCGGATTCAAACTGAAAAAAATCATCAATAAATTTGGAACTAAATATCAAACTAATTGTAAAAATAAAATCTTGAGTGGATTAAATTGTCTTTTGGGGGCAATTGTTTTTCCTCAGTGTCAGTAATTCCATTTGAGAGTGCTAAAATTAGCTCTGAGCCATAATCGGAGTCAAGTTCTGCCAGTACGAAGAATTTGTAGATCTATGATGATTAATTGGCCATACTCATGAACTTATCTCTAGGACTTCATTACATGTATATAACAGTGCACATAACAACAGTATATGCACTAAGCTCTAAGTTTCTTGTATTGAATGGTATTTTGATGTTAATTATTGAATAGTATAAATTACAGTTGGGAGTAAGGACCAAAAATGCAACACACACAAATAAGTAGAAAGGTTGGCATTATCAACAGTTAATCTCTGAATAATCCCATGTATTAAATCGTGTAAAACTGTTGTCATGGTTTTCATTAAATGTTAAATTAAAATATTACATCACACATATAGAAAATGTACTTCTAATAATGGCCTGAACAACCAGCTTTCATGGTGATCATGTTGTGGATGATCCAATTTCATCCCAACAGTTTAGGTTTAAGCTTAAACACATTTTGGTTCAGGTTAGGAAAAGACTGTGGTTTTGTTCGAATGTTAATACATATGTGATCCTTTTTCATCACATCTACATCTTGCTGATTTGTTTCTGTCTTAAACCGAGTAATAAAAAAACAACAACAACAAAAAAAACACAATATTGTCACCCAAACCAGCTGATCTGGTTCTCTGCAAAGAATTTACCACCATCTGAATTTTGGTCATTATTATTAGTATTGTTTTAAATTATTACATTTATGAAAAATTTAATTTGCTTAAAATATAATATGTGAGAGGCAGGGTTCCTGAGCACATAACGGACATGTTTGAAGTTCCTTATGGGTCCATGCTGTGTTTTTAAGGAGCACAGCGGTGGTCTGTCCACTCACTCACTGGTTTTGTATTTAATTCTTGTTACTCTGTGTGCAATCAAGCTGCAATAATGGGATTTTGGGAAGCCTGCGTCAAATGCGATGAACTGCTCCCCTTGGTTGACAGTGGGATTGAAGGGGGAAGAGGATAACATGCTGGTGTGAGATATGCCTGTGTTTGTTTTTTTGGGTGGGGGCTGTCCAAGCTGCTCTGCTAAACACTGAAATAGTTAATGTTGTTAGCTTGCAATTCTGACATGTTTTGAGCTCTGACAGCTCAAAAGTTCAGGTGCCACTGCGCAAGATATGCCTCAGCATGTGCTACTGCAGTGTTTCATGTTTGCTTTTATACAGTGCCTCTTAAAACATGTCACACAATTTTCTAAATACTTGATTGGCTGTTAAAGTGTTGGTAGGTAGGTGCTGAGCAGCAGATTAAAAAAAGAAAGCGATGATAAATCATTGAAGGAAGGAGACATGGATGGAAATAGAGTTGGAGTTGCTCTTGTTTCTACGGTAACTGTCGATGGGGAGGTACCAGGGATGAAAGTGGAGGAAAAACAAACCTCCCCGCTCCGATGGCAACAGCACAGCAATTGGTTCTCGTTTCCTGCGAGGACAGGAAGAAAAAAAAACATAACAAGGTCCCCTAGTAGCCCAGGAGACACGGTTCGATGTTGCATCAGAAAGCAAGAGGCAGGGCAAAGTGAACACGCGCCCACAAACATGCACTTACACAAGCACACACACACACACACACAATCACATGCTCCACTTCACTCTGCAGCCGCCCCTCCCGCTTTAGCTCTCCCACTCTCCCGCCAAAACATCTACAGCACGTGAAACCTGCCTAGAAACCGAGGGGAAACTTCCGCTTTGCTCTGATTGGGCGAGCTCCCTAGCAACCGCGTTTACCCAACCAGCCAGTCAGGCGCGTTGTGAGAGGCACACTGACCCAATGAAACAGATTATTCAGAAGCACGGGCAGGCACAGTGACCTGGTAACAGTCAGGAGAAGAAGTCAGGGAGACGCTGGAGGGAGAGAAGAAAAGCAGCCTGCGATTGGCTCACAGATTTCCTCTTTGCTCTGATTGGCTTGATGCTGTCTTCTCTGCAGTCATTCATACATTTCTCTGCCTGCCTCAGCATTAGCTTGTCTGTTTCCTCCACCCTTACCCCTGTTCGTTCAACTTCCAGAGTGGCCACCCTGCCCTGAAGGAAATCCACTGCCCAAGGTCAAGGCAAAGACTACAGCACTGAAATGGGATTGGTTTAGACAGGCAGGAGCAGAACAAGATCCTAGTAACAAGTCTACCTCATCATGTCAGCACCGGATTACAGCTTGTGATCAACAACTTGTTAAACAACACAAGTGCTCTTCCCGTTGTCACCACTGATGAGCTTGTTATTGTCTTACTTGTAATGGACACGGGCCAGTGAAAGGCGTAATTAGCTTTTCACTTAATAATGCAACATTTGACAGGGCTGTTCTGCAGGCATGTTGCAAACACACAAATTAGCAAATGGTTAAGTTTGTTTTGAAAAGCCTTTTTTTTTTGTAAATTTCTTGAAGTCAGACTGGGCAAGGTTTAGCGTCCTTTTAAACATTCCAAACTGCCTGCTCTAGTAGTGTGGGGAATTAATGTCAATACCCTGCAGGATCAGGAGTTCACATTGAATAGTTAATGAGTTGGGGGAGAAACGGACTCAAATAATTCTGCGAATGTAGCATGCCACGCATACTGTCTAATTTAACATAACTGCAGGCAAAAACTCACTGAGGCAGGAATATTATGCTGCTATGATTAGTAAAAACAACATTACCATCCAGCATAGAAATTGCTCACAGCTCCCTAACAAATGAGTTTACTTGGATTGGAAGATAAACTGAATATATATTAGGGAATTTGTTTTCACTTTTAACAATAAATGCGACGTTGTAGGAAGCAGTGTTTGTTTCATTTGAAGTTGTGATTTGGAGCTAATAAGTACTTTCAAGGTCTTTAATGGTGCAATAGACTAGTTTGTACTGTATTATTTATGCTCTACCGCAGAGGTTTTTTCAGGTGTAGTGGGAAAAAAGTTCTAGCTGAAAACATGTCACACCAAAGCTATAAATTTTGCTGACCCAAAAAGTTCAGTTTTTACTGGAAACCCCCGTTTACTCTACTCTAACTGCGTTCTGTCGAGTGTTTGACTTAGTTAGTATGCATAATGCACAGTATGTGATACAACCAGACTTTCTTCCCCAAATGAAATCATATTAGGAATCCCCTGGGCCACTGGTAGCCTGAGGAATTATGACATAAAGATCACATTGCATTTAGCAGATATCACAGGAGGACGTCTCTGAGGGAAGGTACTTTTGTAAAGACTTAGATGTGAGTTAAAACCATATACCTGTTGTCAAAATGAATATTAGCTATTTAACATGTGTACAGTTGAGATTAAAGCAGGATTTGGCCTATATCATAAAACAAAAGACATCAGAAGGTTTGATCTTTACAGTTGAATTGTCAGCAGATGTTGCACAGTTGCAAAAACAGGGTCTGTTTGATTTCCTGTATAGACCTATATTTAACTTGTTAAAGGTCAGGCATCTTCTCTTTGTACCAGGGTCCCATTAATGTCAGAGGGGGTGACTTAAAGACAAACAACCCTTGAGGGTCTTTCCAATTGGCCCGGAGCATCCGATGACTCACCTAATTTAAAGCTGTGTTTCAAGGCATCGTAAATCCCCTTCATTCGATACTCGGCTCCATCTTTCAGCAGTCTGAGAAGCCAATATGT
Organism: Ostorhinchus rueppellii; assembly: GCA_030068375.1. Classification (NCBI taxonomy): domain Eukaryota; kingdom Metazoa; phylum Chordata; class Actinopteri; order Kurtiformes; family Apogonidae; genus Ostorhinchus; species Ostorhinchus rueppellii. Next base: position 18,151,067 of record JAQQZY010000017.1, on the reverse strand, counting down.
GTCATGATTTTGGAGATTTAACGTTTAGCATTACGTCATCCCTCCCAGGCTTGAGGGATTTAAGCATCCTTGAGTTTCTTTTTTTTTGGGGGGGGGGGGCACGACGCTGTGCTCATCCGTGAAATGACCTATTCAACTTTTTTGTTTGGCCTGTAGAGGATCACCTCTGCTGTCTCTGTGAAGCTAATTGGATACAGCAAAGCGCCAAACCAAGCTTCACAGCCAAAGGGAATAATTCCAGGAAATAAAACATAAAGGTATTGTCTCCATGAAAACAGTGTGCATTCAGAATTTTAAGCAAAACTGGAAAGGACTGGCAGGCAGAGGAGAAAAAAAATGAAAGATGTTGGACAGGTCTCTGAATAGACACTGAAATCCGCTCTCCATCCCTCGAAACACACTTCCTCTTAGTTTTGCTTCTACAGGATGTAGTATTATTATGCAAATATATACTTTAGCAGGAAATGCCAAGGAACGGATTAACATGCAATTTCATTCATACTAAAAGAAATCTAGAAATCCTACTTAGTTCCATTCTTATCATCTTGACACACCAAATACATGGTTGTTATTATGGTATAATTAAAAACTGAAAGTAGTTTTCATGAAAAGAGAATTTTAAATCATACAAATGATGTGAACATCGGGGTTTTAATTGCTGCTCGTTTTTTATGCAGCCTTGACCTATATAGAAACTTCTCCACAAAACATTTATCAACTAAATCAATTGTTCTGTCTTGGATTAGTAGACATTAAAGAAGTAGGATTTCTTAGCATCTCCTCTTTGACATCGGGTAGAGGCGGAGTTACGAAAATCAATTGGGCAGCCTTTGCTTTCTTTGAAATCTTTCACACAAGTGCAGCTTCCTGGGCAGGCCTGCTGTATCTCTGGGGGGTCAGCGGCTCTGAAGGATCTCCTCTTTGCTGCTGGAGATTGCCTGGAGGTGTGACAGCCGCCCTCTGATCTGGCGGCGCCTCTGAAGATCTGAGGACATACTTTGCCCATACCCACAGTCGCAAATGCTCCACACATTAAAGCAGTGGCACTTGAGTGAGCCATGAAGGCACACAGCATGAGCCCTTAGTTCCACCATCTTCCTCAAAATTAAGAGCTACAGAATACTGAGGAAGGAAAGGGAGAGGCGCCTGCTGTAACTAAGCTGTGTCAGTCCCAGGCATGTTTTGATTTATTTTAACGCTGTCCTAATTAGACAGATATTACCCAGTGGCTCAGGCAGTGTGCAGTGGAGTTATGATGTAAACCTGTTAAACTAACACCCACCATGTTTCACACCTCAAATGTTATTTGCCCCACAGAACGAATATCGTTTTGTACCTCTGAGCAGCAGCTCTGCTGAAATTTGTCAATCAGTGTTGAGAAATGAACCAGCTTCCACAGAGGAATTTTATGCTTGGGAAATTCTATTTTCAGGTCAATTTATGAAAGAAGGAGGAGGTTGCATGACTGAGCTGTAAATGAATTTTAATGTCTTTACTTTGGCTTCCTTCCTTTTTCCCAAGGGCTTTAGCTTTTTGGGTGACTGAGCCTTACACAATTCCCTGTCACTGCTGCAAACAGCACATGGGCAGCAGATGTTAGCAGTCTGTGCACCAGAGCGGTGTTGGTACCATAATACTCCTCGTACAGTTTAGACAGATGTGGCTTCAATTCAAACAGAGTTTGACAAACACACCTTTGGTTGGGACCACCTGCTTTTGACGACCAGCACATTCTTGTACCTCACACTCAATGGAATGAAGGGTTTGGTCTGGATTCACAGCATGAGGGAGGAACAGTTATACCACAGTCCAACTGTTACCTTCACCAGAAATCCTGCTAACACATTAGGATTTTGATATATGTCACCTTAAGTCATGTCAGTCCTGAGAAGAGCAACATGAGTTAGGGATGCACAGTGATTATGGTTTAACATCAGTACAGTGAAGGCAGTAGAGGACGCCACTTGCGCTCAAGCACCAGCATAAAATATGACAACTTAATGAGCCAAAATCAGAACTTGTCTGAGGACTTTCAAGAAACGGCATCAAAAATTTATGAAGATGTTTCCAGGGAAGAAATTTTTAATTGCAACATTTCTTCTCTGCCTGGTTAATAATAGAATATACCAGGTAGGCACCTAACTAGCAGTAATGGCTGGAGACATTGTCTTGTGCTCAGAGCGTTTTCATGCAGATCAAACGATCATCATCCAGGAGCACTCACACAGTTAGACATCTCTGTGACAGCCATGCCTTAAAACCAGGAGTTCACAAAGGCGAATATGTCTCTGCCTACTTGAGAGAGGATGAGCAGACTCTGGCATAGTGGATATGAGCTGCAGCTGGCTGGTCCTATAGCCAGCAGTCACACCGTCTCCTCATCTTCCCCCAGTCACCATCCCAGGGGAAGTGGGAATTGACGTTCCATTAAAGAAGCTTTGAAGAGAGGCAACTGTCAGCATGACTGCCTCTGCTTTTTAGCAGTGGAGGAAAGGAAGAACATATCTGGGTGCAATAAGGACAGAGTGAGTGAACATCTCAATGTCCCTTGTAAAAGATGAGCAAGAGATTGGTAGAATATCTTAAAAGCAAAAAGAGGAAGAGAGAGACAGAATTTATTTATTTATTTATTATGCAGACAGAGAAGATATAGGAACAAAATGACTTGTGAAACTATCAACAGCACGCACATAATGCAGACAGTAACCTGTGACTGACATACAAAGGGTTCACACAGAGTGTAGTTAAAAGGTACTTCACACTTCTTAATAAAGCACATCATGTAGAGTTATCCCTAATTTGGAAAGAATAAGTGAGAGTAATGGTCCTATAGTGACTTAAAGAACATCACAGAGACCAAATTATGTCAAAACACACTATGCACAGGCGCCAACACAACCAAAGCCACAATGATATCATGTGTTCAATGGTCAGTCTAGTCATCGACAGGCTTGATGACTTCATTTCCTCTGTGGTTGCCATGAAAAAATGAGGAGTTTTGGGGACTTTCTGTTTTCATCTAGATGTTGTTATTAAAAACCGAGGAGAAATGAGAAGTGTATGTTTGTTACCTCCTGTAAGGAAGGTCACATAAATCCTTTTTATGCAGATCAGAGAATGCATGCTTTAAAATGTAATTTATGAATTAACAGATTACTGCGTGTGAATGAAGTATTTTAAATACTTTGTAAACTGAATCTGAGGATATGAATATTTATTACTAATTAGTTTTAGCAATGTAATATATAATGACGTGTATGCAAACATGAAATCAGTACGAAGCAAAAAATGGGGGAAAAAATGCAATCCTCTTAAATAGCAACACCAGAAAAGGTTTTTAACTTTTCTGTTTCCCCAAAAGAGAAACAAATGGGAAAAGATAAGAAGACATAACACAGAATTTTTAACTATTAGTTTCTTTAATAAGTTTGCACACATTTGAAAGTTCCTTTCTTTCAATAAATAACATATAGTGTTGCATAATTTTGGTTGATTATTATTACTCTATGTACAAAAATGTGAAAAGCTACAGCAGATAGTCAGTTAACTGGAAACCTACCACCATTAGTTGTAGTGGAAGTCATGTAATTTTGATACTCTCCACACTGATTTTACTTTGCTTTGGTCCAATCCCAATTCACCCCTTAGCCCTAAGCCTTCTCCCTACCCCTTGGCCCTTGCCCTTGGCACTACCCCTTGAAACGGAGCTGCAAGGGGTAGGGGTTGAAACATTCCCCTATGAAATGGGACAATACTTCACCACCTGTTATGTCATCAACGGTCATCAACACAACTATAAGCAGATGCAAAAACATTGTTTCTGTGAATATTCTCCATGCCGTCAGCGGCTGTAACTGTCTCTGTTCCATGGGCTTTGGTCATTTTCTTACAGCTATCAACTATAAACCACAGAAATGTGATCTATAACACACTGAACAGCATTAAACAGTCAATCCAATGATTCAATTGTTTCAGAAGAAAGTCCTTACATTTGTGTGTTTCTTTCATCACTGCTGCATGTTTTGGTTGTGCTTGCCAATGATCCAAACAGAATTGTGTGAAACTCCTCCTACCCCTTTGTTCGTAGTGTGGTCCTAGAAAATCTCCATTTTGAGGGGTATACAACCCTTCGCCTTAGCCCTTCCCCTCAGTCTAATTGAGAATCGGGACAACACTACCCCTTCAAAATAGAGGGATAGGGGTAAGGGGCAAATTGGGATTCAGCCTTTGTCTTAGGCGGTCCTCAAATTGAGTTGGATGCTTCTGAGTGTTTTTGAGCTTAGAACAGGAAGGATAGGAAGTAGTGATGCTTTTTAACAAAATAGCTTGTTATGAAATAATCACTATGACCATTCTATTGATTCATGTTGGCGTATTGTCATTACTACATCCTGCTCATATTTTGTATTCTAGACATAGGCATACAGTTCCCCCCATCACTGCCTATAAATTTTGTAAATGTCACATATCAACACTGTGGGCTTTTCACTGTAACATCATTAGATTACATTTCATGAATACATTTCATGCATGTCATAAAAAATAACACCCAAGAGCTATTCTGTTTTAGAAGCTGTGATTTTGACAGCCATTATCCACCATCAAGCCGGTTCATGCAACATGTCACAGCATGCATTGAAGTGAACTACATTAGCTTGTGCGTGAGGCTTTTATGCTACAACATTCATGCCTCATTTTGCATACAGTTCCTTGAATGGTTTTCATGTGCCCCACCCCTCGCTACATACACGACCAAGCACAACTGGTGTGAGATCAAAAGAAGCCATGTAAACAACCCATGAAAAGGGTTATGTTACGGGTGACACCATTGCTTAATTACACTGTCTTTTACACGAAGCGCAGTTTTGCTTCCTCTGAGGGTTACAAGCTGTGAGTCCAGACAATACCTGCTGTTACTGCGCAGGTTTTACCGTTAACACAATAAAACATTTAATAGACAAATAAACAAACATGATTTAACCTTGTTGTAAGTAGGTCCTTGTGAAATGCCTTTCCTCCGTTCATTTAGTCTCCTCTGACAGCCATAAATCCACGACTTAAGTCGGTGTGATCTGAGTTGGAGAAGGATTGGGAGGTTCACACACATCAGATGACCTTTGACCTTGTTTGTGTGCTGGTCGCTCCTGGTATGCCATCAGAAACCCTGCACCCTTCTCTCAGTTCTTCAGATCAGCACAAACCTGAAGAACTTGCATTTTTTTTAGAGTCTACATCCCACAAACCCAATGAGGAAGTGAGTAAATAGTGCTTTCAATGGTAAATTAGCCTGTTTGGAAAGGAACACGTGGAAGTAGATGATCATCATGTTCTTTAGCAGAGCTGTTTGACTTCTTTAAGCAACAAGTGAGAAGTAATAATAATAATATAATAATACATTTTATTTGTAATGCACTTTATATTTCGAACAAAATCTCAAAGTGCAACAGATTCAGAAACATGAACACATTACATGTAAAAGCAGTAGGACATAGCTTGGATCACGTATATGCCTGGGTAAAAAGATATGTTTTGAGTCCCTTTTTAAAAAGAAGTGGTTTTTGCTGCAGTGTTAGTACACACTGAATATAGTTGGTCCTCTACCTAGAATCAATTCTTATTTATTTAACCAATAAAGACCCAGTGCTACTATTGTGTCAGTTCCTAAATAAATTTTTCTCTCTATTTAACCTGCTCGAGTGATTTATCATCATATATTGCAATTTTGTGCTCTGTATTTTGAATTTTTCAGTGTAAATCCGGTATTTTCCTTGATTTAATTTACTGATCATGTCATGAAAACTAAATTTAAAGGTTATATTGTACAACAGAGTGACGTTTTCAGCTTGGATATCAATCATTGAACATAAAAACAAGCATCTACAACTTCTGTCATTTATCAAACTTCATGGGTTTTCCTGGTGAATCAATGTTGTTGAAGATGATGGTGTTTCCACGTTCACTACGGAGCCTCTGAATGTCCAAATAGGTCGTATGTGATGACCATGAAAAAATGACAAACTGCATTTTACACTAATTATTTTCAGGCTTTGATAGGAGTAGTGGATGAACAAGTATTAAATATTTTGGATTAGTAGATGATTTTGGTGGCTGTTTGGGTCTTTACGGGTTAAATCTCCTCCTTGACTTCATTTTCATGATGGACTATTTTGAGTAACAGGGTTTTTCATGACGCATTCCTTCCTAAAAGTCAACCCCATCCATCTGGGCATCAAAGACAGCCACAACCTTTATAAACTGACATCTTTTTCCTCAAAAGCCCTTTAGGTTGACAGACCTGCCATTTTTAGAACATCGGCTTTGAGGTCCTCACCCTGAATTAGCAGAGGAAATGAATGTTTGCTCAGTAGAAAGTCAGAGGAGAGGCATGCGGGTGGACAAAAATAGCTACAAAAACTTTCGCCTCACTCTTTTAGGTGGGCGGATTGGATTTTGGGGCAGCCGTGGAAAACAGTGACATCAGGTTCAGATCATACACACTGTATCATCAGATGCCAAAACACTCACGCACACACAAACCTCTGAGAGCACTGCCTCTGCTCCTGCTGTGATCGGGGTGTTGACACATCAGGATTAAGTGATGTCATCCCCTAAGCGGCTCTTCTATGGGCTCCCTCCGGGCCCCCGTGACCCCTTGGGAACCACCACCTGTAGTGCATAAACATGTAGAGGCTTCACAGAAAAGGACACAGCCCAGTCGGTCAACAATGGTCATGAGGGACTAAACCAGTGCATCACTACATTTTTGTTGCATGTTGTCAACTTGTTCAGGGGAAGTCCAGGTCAGGAATGCTGGTGCTTTTGTTGTTGCATCCGGATGGGACCTTTATAGAGACCCACTGTGGCTCTCAGACATTTTTAACACTTAATTTGGCTTCGTCCATTTAACATACTTGACTAATTAAATCCTGCTTAACGGAGCGTATCAGCAAGACTCATTCCATAAAAGTGAGCATGAAATTCTTGAGTACCTTGACAAAATAATACCTAATTATAAGCACTCAGTGTATTTTTTTTTTTTTTCTGACCTGTCTATCACACACACAAGTGGAGCTTAGGTTAAAATAATCCATTTATAGCTCCATTATTTATATATTAACATTATGAATATTTAGTGCCAGACTTATTATAAAGTGAGACATCCTTGAACCTTTGTTAACAGAGTCCGCAGTTTGTCACTGCTATCCTGTCTGGAGTTTAATAATACAAGTAATATGTTAAAAAAAGAGGGACGTTTTAATGAACCATTAAGATGAATTAAATGAGCAGGAAAAGAGCCATATATCAGCAGAGGAGATTTATCATAACCTAGTTTATATTAATGACTTACTACTGGCCTATTAAATGTTAATGAATTATATAACAACCTTAAATAAATCCATTACATGAAACTTTCTCAGGCTTGTCCTATTAAAAAGAAATAGTGTTTTTTTTTCTGTTCAGTGACTTCAATTGATGCTCCGTACCTGTGCTGCTCTCTATTAATGCAGAACTAAGAGCATGAAACCTGAGTGTGTTTAGTATTAGGTAGTGGAGTGGCACCTCTGAATATGTCTACATCTTAATTAGTGGTTCGGTTATCCATCCAGCGCAGGAAAAGTGTGTCACAAACAGCTCAGGGGTGATAAAAACAGGCCCTCTCCTGTACACACATTGATGCATGTCTAATGAGTCCATCAGCCTGACAGCACTGCATCCTTGGGGAAACTCCATTCAAGATCACCGGCGTATCACGGACTGAAAATGCCATCTGTCATTACATCTGAGGCTGTGTATTTACCGGGTACAAGGTAATCCATGTGCGAGTGCACCTGTTTGTTGTTTTGGTAAATTAAAACAACTTTCCATCACGTGTCTCCCCTCTTTCATTTCCTCCATATCATGTCATTCTCACAGGTGTCACTTTGACTGAGTCTGTTCTACGAGTCTATGAGTGAGACTATATTTTTCAAAAGCCACCAAGTTATGAATGATTCAGTATTCATACCTCCAGAGCGTGTGCAGTATATTAAAGGTTTCAATAATTGATGTGACATCCCGTTAGTCACCAACATCATTTTCACATATCAGGTGAGGCAATCCAACTGAAAATGATGTATATCAACATAGCTACGCTTTTCAGGATTGAATGAAGATCCCCAGGGTGTGGCGCCGTGAGGTGGAATGGTGAAGGAGTCACATAATATAAAAGGTTATTGCACGCCACACATCAGCAGCCTCTTCTGCACTTCATTCTGAATGTTTTTAACCCTCACAGTCTATCAACACTCTAAGAAAGCAATCTACTTTCACTCAGCACAGTAAATATTTCCACTGCGTCTTCTTCACTATGAGTCCTCAGCCCTGAAAAAGAAAAAGCTTTTCATCCGTCAACACGACTGCAAACACGCAAACATCATATTTCATGTCATCATTCAGTAATTTACTTTTTCTCCCACGCTATGTTCAGGTGCGTCTCTTTCTATAGTAGTGAAAAGTCACATAACACTGGTTCAAATGGGGTTTAAAAAGAGTGTGTAGGAGAGAAAGTGTTCGATTTGCCAGCTTCTTGCAAAAAGGATTTTATGAAGCATGCTGAAGCTCTTTGACACCTTGCTAAATTGCAAACAAAATTCCATTAAAAACACTTTGAATAGAATTTTGTGCTCTTTGAATATATACTGTAATTCCAATCTTGCTAAATTCTTATTCATTGTATGCTGTGTCACTGACTTGAACCCAATATTTCCACTTTATTGTTATATCTCACTGCTGATTTAATTCTACATCTGCACTATAATTCATATCAAGTCACCTGAAAAGAATTCCAAGAAAAAAAAAAATCCTGGTAGATAATATATTTTCACAGCTTCACTCTGTACAGGATGAATAATAGTGAGGCATCTGTTGTAATTCAGCAGTGTTTAGCTGCCATGCTGCCGTGTTATTGCTCATGTTGATATTGAGCACACATTTGTGGACAGTTGTTCTTTCGGCAGTCGTAACATGTGCTCTGGTTTCTGGCTGACTTCCTCTAGGTGTGAAGGGAAGCCTTCTGCGCCCCGTGATTCAAGTGTGTGACATACGAAATGCAATCATATGATGAGACAGATGCTTATGGTTTCAGAAAGGTCTTTTTGCCCAGATACAGTCTGAGTGTATGTGTGTGTGTGTGGCGGTGTGGGTGGGGGGTGGGAACTTGTTTACAGCTCACACACACTGCTTTGAGTCCTCTCAACAGGGGAAGAAAGACAGCATACCAGAAGTTGGCAGAGTGAAAGTGCAGCGCACTAGCGGTGAGTTTTCAGGGATAAAAATACTGACGGTGAGCAGCCTCGAGCTCAGCATTGAGAGTAGAGGTACAACAGCCTTTGGGCTTTGAAGCATCACTATCTCTGGCAATCAGCCCGGTGTGCTGAAGTAGGTTAAACTAAATCTCCATAATATGCAAATGTGGTAAGTCTTCGGATTAAACTTCCTGTAAAGTGGAGTTGTCTTTTCCTACCAGTGAAGACACTAGTTATGTTGGAGGTTTCTAGTGTTTTGAATGAACATATCACACTGAATGCACATTTTTACTGCCTGAAGAAGACTAGAAGGGAAGAAATCACTTAAGTCCTGACCACTGACTACAATACATAAAAAAAAATACATTTCTGAGGGGTTTTGTGAAGTCAGGGAAACCTTAAATGAGCAGATCCTGAGGGTGAGGAGGCTGCTAAAAGACACCATGCCAAGCAGCCCTGCAGCCTGGCAGCTCTCTGCTTGATTGGTCTCAGTGGGAAACAGGGATGGAGGGCAGAAATCCTATCTACATACACATGCATGCGCACAGACGCCTGGCAGGCCTGCGCACACACACTTACACACACTTGCAGATAAACACTCAAAGTGATCACCAGCCCCACTGAAATAAAGTCGACTCATCTGCATGTGGACAGAAAATGGATGGTGAAACAGCGAAAAAGTGAATTCAGCCATATCCTAGCATACACACACACACCCACAGATTAAAACACATAACACCCACATTGAAACACAACACACCCACATTACACCCACACACATTAAGAGTCTCACACATCACAGCCATGAGCACAGCACGGGGGGCTGGGTTCACATTGCCTGCATACTCTGTGCCTATTGAAAAGCTAATTCTCCTGCGCTGGGATTCAAAGAGGCTGGCCAGCCACCTGCACCGACGATGAGGAGGGAGGAGGAGGGGAGGACAGGACAGGAGAGGAAAGAATGGGGGGAGGAAGAGGCGAACAGGAGGGGAGGGGGCAGTGGAAGAATGACATCACCTTCCCTGAAATGTCACCATTATCTCAAGCCTCTGCTTAGCTGTCTACAGAGGTGACATCATCCTCTTTCTGCCCCTCCCCCCTCTGTTCTGCCTCTCCGACGTTGGATGTGGTGAGGGAGTGTTTGTTTGTGTGCATGTGCATGCAGGCGTGTGAGAGAGTGTACAGGAAAGCATTTTCAAAAGAGACACGAGCATTAGAGGATGTTTGTCTGTACTCCTTTCATTCCTCTGTACTGTCAAAACACACTTCAATAACAGATGTTATTAAGGGACTGGAATTTGCTCTATTTAGTAAAGAAGTCATTAGATAGATCTTTTTTTTTTTCAGATAATAAAACCATGTCTCAATTTTGCAAGCCTGGCTGCCTAGCACATGTTTTTTAGGATTACTGTACATAATCAATCTAACAGATAAAAATCACACGCTGATGTTTTCACCCTGAATGTCACATTTGAAATCCACCTCCTTACCCATGTAGACAGTTCTGATATTTATCTGTGAAATCCAAATATCATGTGAATGAAACTCGATGTGTGCTGCAAAAAGCATCAAAATGTACATCTGAAGCATCCATTAAAACTAAATAAATGAGAAAAAGGCTGTGAGTTAATTTAAATGGACTCGAGCGGTAGAAGCATCTCAAAAGGATTTGTCAGAGAAGTGCAGATTTGCCATATCGACGTAAACACAGACTCAAAATGACTGGAAACTACAAATGGAAAAAGTGTTCATATTTGTGTTATCTGCCCCTATAAAGCCAATTTACCTTTATCTACCAAGCAGTATTTTGTTCATAAATACAGACAAGGACATATTTTGATGACTGATCTGTACCTCCATGTATGTTGCATATTGAAGATGTTTCAACTAATGTAAAAAGAGCAGTCCATCCATTGGTTCTAATCCATTTTACTCAGATGTCTATCACATAAAGACGAATGAAATTGTTAAGGGCTACAAATGCATTGACTATACATACCAACAGGCCAAATGTAGGGTTAACAGTATAGAACACAGGTGTCAAACATGCGGTCCGGGGGCCAAATCCGGCCTGCCGAAGGATCCAGTCCGGCCCTTGGGATGAATTTGTGAAATGTAAAAATAGATATTAAGATATTTACAACCATTTTAGTTCAGGTTCCACATTCAGACCAATTCAATCTCAACTGGATCAGATCAGTCAACTACTATCACAATAATCTATAAATACTCACAACTCCAAATTTTCCTTTTTTGTAAATATAAATATTTTCACATATTGACACTAAAGCAAAGTATCATTTCACAAAAAATTTAAATAATCTGAACAAATATAAAGAATCTGAAATGTATAAAGAAAAGTAAGTGCAATTTTAACAATATTCTTCCTGTTACTAAATGTTTTGTGTATTTGTAGATCCGCTGTGTCTGTAAGTTATAATGAACATGTGGAAATGATAAACTGAAGCATAATATTGTTAAAATTACACTTATTTTTCAATTTGTTCATGTTATTAGCATTGTTTGAAAAGATCATTTGTAGATAGAAACATTTTCATTGTTTAATTTTACTGGGTTTTTTTTTTCGCTCTAGAACATAGAGAAAAGTTTGGAGTCGATATTATTTATTTATATATTATGTTATTATTGCACTGGTCCGGCCCACTTCAGACCAAATTTAGTTGAATGTGGACCCTGAACTAAAATGAGTTTGACACCCCTGGTATAGAAGGAAAAAGTTGGAATTCTGATTTATTAAAAAAAATAAATTAAAAAAATAAAATAAAAAAATAAATAAATGAATAAATAAATAAATAAATAAATAACCACATTAAACGGTTAAACCACTCACAGTTTTTTTTTTTTTTTTCAATCAAAGAACTGAAACTTTACCAGATTTGGAAAAATTAAGTTAGAAGTGCTGGTTATAATTATATCTAATTGTCACCATAGAGCTCTGGTTCAAAAGCCAAACACTGCACATTAGACTCCATTCACCTTTCAGATACCATCTAACATTTATACGTCTACTATATAAGTAATGCAAAAACCTGTAATAACACTTTATCATACATTATATATATCATGTCTTGAGAACATCAACCAACCACTGCTTTGGTTCACTCTTTTCTAGTTCACTTCATCAAAGTATGTGTGTGTTAGCTTGTTTTATGTGTGAAGCCGATCATTTCTGAACACTTACAGACCACTGTCATAGGTGTGAAACTGATATCAATATGAGGCAAAATGAAGAACATATGTGCAAAAAGCTTCAACACTCATGCACATTAGAAAAATGTGGTTGCATGAAAGTTATTTGCATAAATAGATATAACAAATTTGCCCCAAAGGGCTTTGTAATCTGTGCAAAAGCTTTAATAATTTAAAACATAAGAATGAAAACAATAGACATAAGGTAAATAAGTTTTCAAAGGAAGTATATAATAAAGTTATTAGCTGCAGAATTTTAGATATATATGTCTGTAAACACAACAGAAGATTATGTGTGGCTGTACTATACATGGGTCAAAACACAGTATTCAAAATCTCTCTGATGGGATATTTTAGAGACAATTTGACAGATTAGTGTTGTTGAATGACCCACATTTTTACTTTTAAATTCATTTTTGCTTTAGTTGGACCATAAGGGATTATCCAAAACAAGAAGCTACTTTATATTGGAATAAAGTTTGGAATGGCAATCAATTGAAGTTCACTCTGATGGGATATTACTGTGTTTTCACCTATATGCAGTTCAACCAAAAAAGCTGTCACCTGGATTTGACTCATCAGAAAGTTCAGATCCTTCTATTGTGTGTTTCAGCAGCAACAAGTTCTTTAACTGACTCCATGGGTAGCTTCTTATTTCGTAAACAATCATCAGTTTGTAGAGAGTCGAAATATTCGACTTTATTTCAGTGGGAAAGGGTCATGTGGTCTGATGAGTCCAGGATGAAGGGATTACCCATCATGCCTTGTGCCTCCAGTCCAAGCCTGTGGGACAGTGTTGTGATCTGGGGTTGGTTCAGTTGGTCAGGTCTAGGTTCAGTAACGTTATGGGCCATAAAATGAGGTCAGATTTATTCAGCCCTGATGACACACACATATTCCAAGATGACAAAACCAGGATTCATCAGGATCACACTGTAAAAGAGTGCTTCAGGGAGCAGGAGACATCATTTAAAACATGGACTGACCTCCACATTGAAGTCCAATCCATCCAGACCTGAGCCACAGAGACAATGTGGTTCAACTCTCCACCATCAACACAAAATCTTGATGAAAAATGAATGGAAATATGGACGGAAATACATGTTGTGACATTACATCAGCACTCTTTTTTAGTTCTTATTTTATTGAACAGAGGTCATGCACATAGTTATAATCTAATCTGTGTCTGTGGTTCCTGGACATGAGAGGACACATTAAAACCCACCAGAGAGTACATTTACAAACGTTGTATTTAAATGGTACCCTAATGAATGCTTACCCATGTATAACTTAACACTTTTGCTGTATCATTTCAATGCAGCCTGCTCATATTCACTTCTGAGATCACATTTGGTAAAAAAAAAATAAATAAAAAAAATCACACTTTAACTCATGAAGACCCACTGGTAAATTTGTGGCAGTTCTCAAGCGTTTTTTTTTTTTTTTTCCTTCAGTGATTTATCACCATTTATTTATTTAATATGATCATCTTTAGTTTGTGTTTTTTCAGTGTAAATCATGTATTTTCCTATATTTAATGTTTTTACCTCACTAGTATTATTATCTTTTTATTGTCTTTTATCTTTTATAACTCTGTAGTTTATTTTTCTCACTTCTTCTGCTTTGCCG
>JAQQZY010000017.1:18125211-18136844 GCA_030068375.1 Ostorhinchus rueppellii | reverse complement strand
TTTTTTTTTTTAATAAAAACTTGAAAAAAAAAAGAATTAAAAACTTACTTTCTTTTGTAAAATACAATGCCCAGCCAAAAAAAAAAAAAAAAAAAATCGTACATGTAATATTTGAGTACACCACCTTTGCTTTTGATTACAAGAGACATTCACTGTCACATCTTTTTTGCCACATAATGCTCATGTAGTATCACAATAAGGTTCATTATATTTTTTTTCCATCCATAGTTGCATTAATTTTTGATTATAGATAATGGAGAATCGGACCCCTGCACAATGTCTCCATCACATCCTACATTAGAGTCTGGAAGTTATGGAGGCTAATCCATGTGTGAAAATGATGTCTCATTCTCCCTGAACCATTCTGTCACAACTTCAAGCCTGATGACCCTGATGAATCCTGGCATTGTCAGATATTTTTTTACATCAAAGACATCAGAGGACACTTACTGCAGAGTTTAATAATCTGTTCCAGCTGAAACGTTATTAACCACTGCAGTATTTACCCATGACAGGATCTGAACTATGTGCTGAGTTAAACCCAGTGAATGTCTCCCGCGTGTGTGACTTTGTTTTTTTGACAGTATATCTTTAATTGAACATAAACCAAATGTGTTCATCCACTGTCATTGATCCAACTCCATGGGTTTTACTGTTGAATCAACGTTGTAAAAGATGTTCAGTACGGAGCCTCTGAATGTCCAAATGGGTCAAATCTGACATTTTACACCAAATTATTGACATATATTGATAGGATTAGTGGATCAGAAGTTATTAAACATTTTAGATCAGTCGATGGTTTGGGTCTTTATGGGTTAATATAATTTTCAACCTTTGTCACATGTAGTTGTTGAACTGTCCTTTGTCGTTAAACTGACCTCATCATTGCATCATGGCATCGAAATGCGGTTCAACAAAACTCCTAATAAAGACAGAAGAATATTAAAGAAAGCCTCTTATACTTTATAAAGTTTCCAATGGCAAAGCAAATTTGTTTAGCACCAAAAGGAGCCAGACTTCTATTCGGGTAAGTTAAAAAAAAAAAAAAACTGACCTCATCAACCTAATTTCCAGTTGTTCTTCGTGAACAAATGGCCATAAATCGTCAAGCACACTCCTCCCCCTCCCATTAGGTCCGTGCTCCTGTGTTCATCAAGTGTCATTGCTGGATCTGACCTCTGTCATGTTATTACACCATCTGAGGCCCTCACCAGCTGACGGTTGTAAAAGCCACTGAAGCATGCCAGCCATGCCATCACTGGCCTTTGTACGTGTCCTAACACTCCCTGAATATACTCAGTCCTGATGACACCCCATGCCTCAAATGCCTGTGTTAATCTGTGTCAAAGGAGCTGTGGGGTGACAGGTAAATTTGTCATCATATCACGTCTAAAGTAGAAAGAAAAAGATCCACATACTGGAATAAAATGAACAGAGCTACACACAATGAGTGCTTGTTCTTTCGATGCATAAATCCCATTCATCTAACCTCAAACATGAGAAAAAGCACTGACCTTATGGAGCCTCTGGAAAGTAAAATAAAAGTCTGAATGAGGCGTTTACGTTGTGTAGGCAGATTTTTTAAATAAAGTGACCACACCAAAAATAACTTTACAAACTGGTATTTTTAACAGGTGTATGATCTGGAATTTAAACCTCACTGGAGTGCAAGTCATCCCACAAAAATCCTCCAAGTCAACAAACTGACATCACTTTCACTGGCTGTCGAGTAGAGCCGTGTTTAACTTGTGACTGAGTGCATATGTTTAACTGTAACAGCACAGTTTCATGTCAAAGCTGCTTTTATGTGGCTATAAAGTCAAATGTTAAAGGAAAAAAAGCCGTATCTGCAGTTTCTGTAGGTTCTGAGCAGCCTCTTTGGAGCTATTTTTAGGTTTTTAAGAAAAATGTTATGATTCAGATGGTACACTATATAGACGAAACTAATGGGACACATGGGATTCAGGTGTGTCATGGCTAACAGGTGCTGGGCTGCAAAATAGAGGAAGAACACATTTATCAATTTTATTGAATCTTTAGGCTTGACCCTCTAAGACACAGGTGTCAAACATATGGCCCTGGGGCCAAAACCAGCCCCCCCAAAGGGTCCAATCGGACCCCTGGGATGAATTTGTGAAATGCAAAAATTACACTGAACATATTAACAATCAAGGATGTGAAAAATCCTTTTAGGTCAAGTCAATCCAAAGTGAGTTAGACCAGTAAAATACATAACTAGAAAAGCACTCAGAGAGCGCAGACCTCCGCCAAGATAGTGTTTGTATTTTTTATTTTTTAAGGTAGTGTTTGTACTTTTTTTTTAAGGTAGTGTTTGTACTTTCTTTTAAGGTAGTGTTTGTACTTTTTTTTTAAGGTAGTGTTAGTACTTTCCTCCACTAGATGGCAGTGAATGACCTCATGCAGCTCTGTGCCACCATGCCCTATCTCACAATGATAAAGAATCCTTTAAAAGTTCCTGGATCCAGACAGTGATTCCAAACACCTCCAAAATGTAATCATCTC
This sequence comes from Ostorhinchus rueppellii, assembly GCA_030068375.1. NCBI lineage: Eukaryota > Metazoa > Chordata > Actinopteri > Kurtiformes > Apogonidae > Ostorhinchus > Ostorhinchus rueppellii. The sequence goes on along the minus strand of JAQQZY010000017.1, from coordinate 18,134,321 downwards.
TTCCTTGACCCAGAGTGGACATACCCTGAGAATTTTGGATTTCATCAAAATCCGTCCATAACGTTTTGAGTTATGTTGCTAACAACAAAGTCGGATGGTAACAAACAAACAAACGCATAGTAAAACATAACCTCCTTGGTGAAGGTAATAACCTTTAACTAATGAAAAAGGCAAGACAAAAAAAGGGGGGAAATATTTAAATTTACAGACTAGACTTTTACAAAAAATGTGAATAACCTGAAATTTCTTTGGAGAAGTATGTGGAATTGTACCAATATTCTGCCTGTTACTAAATGCTTTGTGTATTTGTAGATCCACTGTGACCTGTAAGTTGTGATGCATTTGTATAAACAATAAAATAAAGTATAATATTGTTAAAATTATGCTTATTTTAAGTGTAATAAGAATTCTCAGGTTGTTGATATTTGTTCACGTTCTGTTCAAGTACGGTTCATAGATGTGAATATTTTCATTATGGAATTTTACTTTGTTCACTCAAAAACAGAGAAAACAGGGACATGGAAACAATATCATCTTCTACAGCATTGATTCAACAATAAAACCCATGTAGTTTGACAAATGACAGGGATTAAAAATACTTCTTTTAATGTTCTGTTAATGACGCTTTTTCCTCAGTTTTCTCTGTTTTGATACAGTGACTTCACCAATTACTTAGAGCTTTGATGGAAATCTACATTCTAAGTAAATAAAATATATGAAAATGACAGGTTTTTACAAAAAAATGCCAAATAAACAATATTAAATTACCTTGACAATGTTAAATTTAGATGAAAAAGTCACCACAATATAGTTCCAGGTCTTTAACAGTAATGATGTTCACTGTCTTTAAAGATTTTACTAAATAATTCAATTTATTTTCCTTTATTCCTACTCAACATTGATGTCTGGAATAATCACAATTATTTCAAATGCTCTAACTCTAATAACTCTGATATATTTGTCACATTCTCACCATAAATAATCATTTAAACCACACATAAGCATCTGGTTTAAACTTCAAAGAAATATTGATATGACATTTATTGTGATAATATCTGGCAGCAAGTGACATGAATAGTTTAATCATAATCATAATAATTCAAACAGTGGGAATTCCTACAAACTGAAGGTATGATCAGTCTAAATATTTAGTTTTATAGTATATTTAGCATATAGGGAAACTGATATGATAACTAATATGCCTGTTTAAATGTTCGTTGTATGTATAGTTACCTCCGCCAAGGAGATTATGTTTTACTGTGCATTTGTTTGTTTGTTTGTTTGTTTGTTTGTTACCATCCGATTTTGTGTGTTAGCAACATAAATCAAAACGTTATGGACAGATTTTGATGAAATCTTCAGGGTATGTTCACTCTGGGTCAAGGAAGAGATGATTACATTTTGGAGGTGTTTTGAATCAATCCAGGAACTTTTTAAAGGATTCTTTATCATTGTGAGATAGGGCATGGTGGCACAGAGTTGCATATGAGGTCATTCACTGCCATCTAGTGGAGGAAAGTACTAACACTACCTTAAAAAAAGTACTAACACTACCTTAAAAAAAATACAAACACTATCTTGGCGGAGGTCTGCGCTCTCCGAGTGCTTTTCTAGTTTTGATATTCAATATAACTCTTAGCATTTTCAGGCCTTAAAAACACAAATAAATCTGTACTTCTCTTAAAATGTTGTTACTTCTATTCACATTTCATATGTTCAGCAGTAAATGATCCAGGTAAGATAATTACCACTTAAGCGTTAATTTCCACACAGTTTGCGTGTCTGTGTGAGCAGGTAAAGGTGTCTTTATGATGTTATCAACGCAGTCTACCCTGTGCTGTTACCAGTCTAACCTGTCTTTAATGACCTGCTGTTTTTTGATGTTTTTACTAAAAGGTCTCATTTAACCACCACTGTGACCTTTACTGTTTTCTCCGGGAAGCTCATTTGTATATCATTCCAAACAATAGGTCTCTCCTCAAAATGGCCCTTTAAGGCTATGCATGGGGGTGGTTTCCCCCCCCCCCCCCCCCTTTGCATTTTGTGTTGTTTGCTAAGCTGTAACGCAGCGGTCCCTGCTGCTTCTCACCTCTATTGTAATGCAGCCCAGGTTTATAATCCACTCCTGACCCAGGCCACTTCACACCTCAGTGAGCGCTGTGGACTCCTGCTGGGTTTAGATGGGATTCAATGACCACCCTCTGCAAGGCACACACACATAAACTCCGGAGAGAGCCACACACCTGCAAACCAAGTAATTCCCCTGCTTCAGCTCTCTCTTTGTCTTGCAGGTGTCCATTCCTTGTGTCAAAAGGTGAGCAAATAGAGAAACAGAGGGCAAAGCAGAGCTGACGATTACTCAGAGTAGTGATGTCAACATGAGTTTGACCTCAGAGGTCGTCGGTGGGGCTTAATGACCATTAAGGGAAAGATAAATATTCCAGACATTATTAAAGAGGCAGAAGGTGGGGGAGAAATTTTCTAAAATGAGTACAGAGGGAAGGAGGGGGGGGCAGACCTATCAGATCAAAGCATTCCACATGGACCATTTGCACAGAGAGCTTTAGGGTGGGGACTCTGGTCATCAGGGTGGGATGCTTAAACAGGAGCGGGAGTCATCAGAGCTTTTTACAACGTTTCATCCCTCATAAAAGAGCCGCCTCTAAAAATATGGGCTGAAATTGAAATGCGACAGGTTCAGCCACAGTATTTACCTTCAGGGTAGACACTGATGTAGGACGGTCTGGGCCAGAGTACAATGCCAGTAGAATAAACATTAGGTAAGAACTCACCACTTCATAGTTCATGTATCATCACATGTTTGGTTTAATGAATCCTCTAGTGGACGGAGACAGAACTGCTGTCAAATCACAGAAATAACAGGAGGAGAGGAGAAGAAAAAGGCATGAAATGACAATGAGGGAACATGCTGTACTTTGCAGTTTTTAAAATATTCAGTTCAAGTTTAAAGCAAGAATACTAATGTTCATTTTTCTATTTTTCCCTCTTCTACATAATTCTAGCTCCCAAACAATTTAGTTGCAGTAAAATCATTTTCCTTAAACACAATTACCACTAAGGGTCAGACACATGTCATGAAATTAATTACAATAACTATTTCAGTTTTATTTTTCTCAAACACCAATTAATTAGTAAGTAATCTCAAAATAGTCAAGTGAGGTAAGTTTTAATTACATTAATATATGCAGTTCGTTCTTTTCCTTTTAGTTATTGTGTTTGTAAATGTCTTCACATATTTTTATGTTTTGGTAAAGTGGTATATGTATATGCTTTACTTGAGTTGAATTAAAGTAAATCATTAACTTTGAAATTAAGAAAAAGTAAATCGATGACACACATGAGATAAATATACATGATGATTCATAATGAACTTAATATAATAGAAGAAGATATTTGTGACCAAAAAAGTGGAACATTCTGGATTAAATGTATGTGTTTATAAAGTACAGAAAGAATGAATGATTGAAAAATATGACAATAAAAAGGAAGATGCATAAAGTTAGTGAAGCTAAAAGTGTTGTGATAAGTTTTAAAGTTCTAAAAAGTACTTAAAGCAGCAGTAATAAATAAACCAGCCTAAGGAAAGCATATCCTTTAAGAATATAAAGCTGAAAATAGCACCGTTTTGACATGAAAAGTAGGATTATGGTTATTTTAAAGTGGTTCTAGTACAACTAGTTACAATGGATACATTCTACTTGCAGATTATTGATTATACATCAAATAATAATGGGTGATTTTACTTAGAAAGAAAGAAAGAAAGAAAGAAAGAAAGAAAGAAAGAAAGAAAGAAAGAAAGAAAGAAAGAAAGAAAGAAAGAAAGCATCTAAACCATCATACATCCCATAACTGTGCAGATTATTATTGCTCCAATGCTTTTCATTCTATCAACACCTTAAAGCCACAACAACAGCATTACTAGAATAACACTGCATCATATTATTAGCTCCTCTGCTGCTCTCTGCCGTAACATAACTAATACTTTTCCCTCAACACCTCAGGCCGCTTGTGAAAGTCCCTGGAGAGAGGAGCAAGAGACACCATGCATGAGCATGCCATGGAGCCACCTGTGCTCCACCAGTTTAGGTTTCTAAATACTGGCATAGCTCCACACCAGGAGCTGGCACCCAGTGGGGGTACAACTGTAGGTGGAGGAGGCTGGTGATGATTTGGGTGGTGATTCAGGGCAGCAGCGTCTTAATAAGTCTGTGTTCGTGAGCGTATAGAGCCCTGGAACAGTGAAACCATTGTAATTCCTTAAGCTTCCCATTTCAGAGCCTGTGCCTGCTACTGTCTCAGTGCATACTAATGTGAGCTGGACGTGCACCTGTTGCAGATTCCTGCCCTTGACACTGCTCTGGTCTGGTGGATAGTGGGTGAGGTCTGGCCTCGTTCTGCCCCAGACTTGAACTCCCTCGCAGCTGTCACTGTGGCACAGAGATATTCCAAACCCTGCTGGCACAGCTCTGGATGTGGACACGAAGTAGAAGACAGAGTCAAGAAAAAGTGCCAGGGACAAGTCTGCATCTGGTTATATTTGGACGTCCACATGCATGTCCTTACATGAAAACCGCAAGAGCTAAAGGTGTGTCTGGGCTAAAGCCTCTCCAGTTATTGAACATCACAAGGCCTTTCTGGTTTTAGTTACTCACTTAATTTAACTTCAGACTGAACATTATCATTGTATCCTGTTTTTCACTTCTTCTGTCTAAAGCTAAGATGTTAAAATGCTTTTAAACACATTAATGTTAGTGCTTAGTCTTTATTGTTTGCATAAATTGTACATATACTTTCAAGTGACACCTTGAAAGCAAGTTATAGTATATATCATTAAGCAAGTCAGTGTACCTTATTCTTAAGCTCTCAGCTCCCCCTGGTGGTCAGATGGTGTAGGTACATGTGGATGTGTGCTTGTGGACTGTTTTAAGTAATAACTGAATGACTGTAAGGTCAAACACAGAAAAAACAAAAAAAGCCTTTGGTCAAAATACACTTTCCAAGAGGGAACTATATTCTGGAGCAGTCTGCTGCCAAGCAGTGGCTGTAAACAAACCAGTCTTGCAATTATTTTTAACCGTTAACCTTTTATATTGTTTTTTATTGTTCTATTTTTGTTTTAATTACGGTATAATCTTTTTTGCTGTGGTTACTGTGGGTTAAAACCGGCATGGTAGTGATAATTTGGCATATTTACGTCTTATGTTGTGTCAGTACAGATGTTCACTGTCCCTACAAAGTAATACCAAAAATAAATAAGAAAATAAACTAACTACATTAACTTTTCACCTAGTGCAGTCTGCTTTATTCCACTGAGACACGACTAATGTTACAGCTGTCATGAACTACACTGATATTTGGTTTTCAGACACATTCCTCTTTTTATTCCTACATATACACATCACATACCTTTGACCAGGTTGATTACAAACTGAGTGTCTGTTACACTTTGTCTGTCAAAATATATATCACATTATTAATAATAAAAGAGGCAAAAATATTTGATTCCAACTTTATGGAAACAGTAACTGTGGATTGCAAAACACTTCATTTCTAGACCTCAAACAGGCCACAATATCCAGCCACAACAAACAAAAGCTCATAAAAAAGATCACTGTTTGATAAGGGGCCGCTCAGCCGAACGCCTGGTTAACAGTGCAATGAGGAAGTGAAGTGGGTCCACCTCGGAGCAGGATTTCAGAGGTGAGGGAGTGGCCACCTGCCACCTTCCGCTCGACTCACACTGTTAGAGACAAACTGTCAGGATTCAAGTTTCTGCATGGAGTAAGACTTTTCTTTTCATCAAGCGTTCATTATTAGAGGAATTACCATGGAGGAGACCGGATGAATACGTTTGTGTTGATTTCAGAGTAGTGTTTTCCAGCGTGTGCTCAGGTGAGTTGAATAACCTCTTAGACATAATAGAAAAGGCTGTGTTAGGCCTTTATTTGCACAGGATGATAGAATAAACCGACCGGCCTGCACTTATGACTTGGACTCAGCTTTAACATGAGCTTACACTTTTAAATACTAACATAAGGAGGAATATGTTCAAGCATATATTTTTCTTTTTTGGTCCTTTTTGCAAAGAGGTGTTAAATGTTAAACTTGGCTCTGAAGGCTGTGCAGCTGTATTTTCAGCATAAACAGCTGATTATATCTTCATAATGTGAAAAACTTACAGCCATTTTCTTCCAGAAGAGGAGATAGAGAGATAGAGAGAGAGAGAACTTTGTTCCTTATGAAAGCATGTCTGTGCAGGTGAAGAAGCAGCTTGCCACATTCCAGCGCCTGGGGTCATTACGTTGCAATATGCAGACCCTCAGCAAGAAAAAGAAAAAGAAAACAAAAAGAAAAACACAGGCCTGTCTGAGAACCTGCCTGTGTTGACAAGCACCTACCAGAAACACAAGGATTCATCAAACAATTGCACTTTTCAGGGATCTGTCAGCAGAGATTTGCAGTTAAAAGAGCAGTTATAGGCAGCACAAAGTATTGCAAATCCTCTTCTTTTTTTCTGTTACCTACAAAGAATGTGGTGTCAGATACAAAACACTTGGCGTGTAGCTCTGTGTTGACTTCTGAAGGGTTGTTGCTGACAAAACTCGAACAATAATGTCGCCTATTTTCAAGGCAGCAACAGATTTGGTGACACTTCAGGATGGAAATGTTATAATACTGCCAGCGTGCATGTCAAGACAAACCACTGAGCTGCTTTTTTGAGAAAAAAAACAGCAGAGACAAAGGAGTTTTGTGAAGAAACTAAACATAACTGAATATGTTTGCAAAAAAAAAAAAACGACTGTCACCTGCATTAACCCATATGATTAGAGCCTATAATGAAAAATATATAAAAACACATATTTTTGATAAATTAACAGTTCAAATAATTAGAAAAAACGCTTCTTTTGTGTTTACATGATGACCATGTTTAACTCAGTAGAAATCTGTCACTTTCATTCCTGTTTTCCACTTGCTGCTGTGGAATTTCTTTCTCATTTGTCACAATCTGTCACCTTAAATAAATTCCTGTCATTCATGTTTCCCCTCAACATCTCGCAATTCAAACACGTTTTCAAGGAAACATAAATCTACAGGAATAATCTCAGTCTCGGTAAATGTTTGGATGTAGTATTTTCCTATTTATCGTGACTCCTGTTGTGATAGAGCATTGAAAGTGTTAGTTCGCTCCACCTTGGGCTCATCTGACGATAAAATCTTCCTCGGGAACAGTTGTTACCATAACAACTCAAGTGCCAGCATGACAGTGTGGTTAAAAACTGCTGGTTTCTGTTCACTTTAAGAAGCCACAAGCACAGTTATGGCATTTTTCTACAAAACTTAATATTGGCAAAAACAGCTTGAACACAGTGTCTGAGAGGGCAGTTTTTATGAAAGTGTCTGGGAAAAGATCAGGAAAACAAGTCTAGAAATAAAAGACAGTGTCCGCTCTTACAATAGCTTTTGACTTTTTCAGACATATTTTGCTCAGTACATGAAACACATTTGACATTTGACACTTTTTGTCCTCTTCAGATCAGATCTAGTTTCTTTCTGTCTCATTGTTCTGGTTTTTAGTGTCCAAGTGTTCAAAAGTAAAACTGGACAGAATGCAGGTCTCACACGCTTGTTATCTGAGCTGAACTAAAGGTCAGAACAGTGACAGAGAAAACATGTCGGCCCTAATAACCACGAGTATTTAAGGTGTCATGCATCAATTACACTGTCCCTTTGTTGCTTCATATGTTTACTTTACTTTTCTAAAACTCCATTTCTTTTTAACAAAGAAACAACTAAGTGTACACTGTAAAAAGTAAAACACTGAATCAATTTAAAACATTTCTTCAATAGGTCACACATAAAAAATAGTTGAGTGAACCAAATTAAATTAGACTGACTGTAATTTAATTTGATTTATTCAACTTTATTTTTTTTAATCTGTGACCTATTGGAGAAAAATCTTTAAGTTGATTCAATGTTTTACTTTTTACAGTGTACCACAAGTCACTGACATCCTCAGGGTTTGTGTTATTTATCTGGAAAACTCTTCTGCAAAAAATATTGACACACATCTGTGATTGATGTGTCACTCTTTCCAAAGCTGAAAAATGTGTTTACACTGTAAAAAGTAAAACATTGAATCAACTTGCAAAAAAAAAAAAAAAATCTTCAATAGGTCACACATAAAAAAATTGGTTGAGTGAACCAAATTAAATTGTGTTAAATCTAATGTAATGTAATTTCATTTGGTTCACTTCACTATTTTTTTTTTATGTGTGACTTATTGAAGAAAATGTTTTAAGATGATTTAATGCTTTACTTTTTACAGTGTACCACGAGTCACTGACATCCTCGGGGTTTGTGTTATTTATCTGGAAAACTCTTCTGGAAAAATATGGACACAAATCTGTGATTGATGCGTCACTCTTTCCAAAGCTGAAAAATGTATTCACACTGTAAAAAGTAAAACACTGAATCAACTTTAAAAAATTTCTTCAATAGGTCACACACACAAAAAAGTTGAGCGAACCAAATTAAATTGCGTTAAATGTAATATAATTGAATTGAATTTGGTTCACTCAACTAATTTTTTTTAATGTGTGACCTATTGAAGAAATTTTTAAAGTTGAATCAATGTTTTACTTTTTACAGTGTACCACGAGTCACTGACATCCTCAGGGTTTGTGTTATTTATCTGGAAAACTCTTCTGGAAAAATATGGACACAAATCTGTGATTGATGCGTCACTCTTTCCAAAGCTGAAAAATGTATTCACACTGTAAAAAGTAAAACACTGAATCAACTTTAAAAAATTTCTTCAATAGGTCACACACACAAAAAAGTTGAGCGAACCAAATTAAATTGCGTTAAATGTAATATAATTGAATTGAATTTGGTTCACTCAACTAATTTTTTTTAATGTGTGACCTATTGAAGAAATTTTTAAAGTTGAATCAATGTTTTACTTTTTACAGTGTACCACGAGTCACTGACATCCTCAGGGTTTGTGTTATTTATGAGAGTATTATTGTAGCAAAACTATTTGCAAGTGCGTATCTGAAATTTGTGTGTGCGTGTTAAGATTTCTGCTC
>JAQQZY010000017.1:18111493-18122484 GCA_030068375.1 Ostorhinchus rueppellii | reverse complement strand
TATACAAACACTACCTTTAAAAAAATACAAACACTACCTTAAAAAAAAAAAGAAAAAACACACTATCTTGGCAGAGGTCTGCGCTCTCCAAGTGCTTTTCTAGTTTACATTATTAGGACTCTAAACAGATGTAATTTTATCATGAACCCATAAGGACCCACTGTGACATATGTGCCACTTTCAAAGTGAATGTTTCTCTATATTTAACCGTCCTTCAGTGCTTTACATCATTTATTGTAATGTCGTCTTGTGTATATTGGATTTTTCTTTCAGTGAAAATCAGGTATTATTCAACATTTAATTTACTAATCTTGTAGATATTCATAAAAACTCAGAGAAGAGAAGAATAATGTTTGGGTCTTTAAGGGTTAAGGAAGCCAAAGTTCTGTGCTTTGTTGTATAAATGAGAGAAGGGGCAGGGATTTATTAACCCCTTAATGCCTGAATGGATTTCCAATTGTGGAATAAAAACATTGACTTGCATTTTTCTTTCAAGTAGATAATATTTTGGTTACATTTTGGAGTGGGGGGGAGGGGGTTTGATGCAAATTTGCGACAATCGGCATCAAGGGGTTAAGTTTTCTTCTTCCCACTCCTTTTCGAGCAGTACTGAGTTTATTTTATTTCTAATGTACATGGCAATTGCTATATTGTCTTGATCACCTATCTGCTCTGCTATTTGTTCTTTGTACACATAAAAAGTTGAGTTTTTTTCTTCTGTTCGAAACAAATAAATAGATACAACCAGAAATATAGGACGCACGTGTACACTCAGGACTAAATGGCTTCCAAAGACTAAAGTCAGTATTTAGTGACTTCTGTTCCCATAAAGAAAGAGAAACCCAAACAATAAGAAATGTCTGATGTGTTGAATGAAAACTGATGTGAAGCACCAGAAAATGTCATGCAGTAATTCTTATATTGTCTGAACAATGAGCAATTATTGGCTCTAAGAAAGATAAGACAGGGCAATCCTCATACTAAATACCGTCCTTTCTTTGCACTTACATATTTTTCTGTACGTATTTAATTACTGTTTTCACTGAATGTTGCTTTATATATTGTCCATATATTTTTAAAGTACTTTTTATGTCTTTCTTTCCAACATTACAGCTGTCACACTACAAATATCCACTTTTACTGTTTTCTTTCTCTTTCATACTCATTCTAAATGCTTGACACTTAGAAGCAGTGTTTTTCTGAATCTTTAATTATTAATACATCACGTATTTTCCCATCATATCCTGGTTATACTGTTATGAGATTTTTGCCTCAAACTGCCTCAGAGTTATCTCATTTTCATGTCTTAAACTGATTTTGTTCTGGGCTTGAAGACAGAGTCGATACCAGATTCACTAATATCAACAGCAGGTGTTTCTGTATTATAGAGTCTGAGAATGGCATATACTGTATGTGATCAATATATCTTTGCTTTAACCCTTTTAGCATCATAATAATAGACATATTTGTTCAAACATCTGGTCTTTTTTGTCTATTTTTGTCAATAATTATGTCAAAAAATGTGTAAATAATTTAGAACTTCCAAAATCTGTCCAGTATTTACCATTCTTATGTCATTAAATACCTAAAACTGTGTGTTCTAAGAAGAAAAGGACAAAAACAGAATTGGATTTTCTTCAACTTTTTTTTTTTTTTTGAAGAGTGCAGATTGAACATGTGTGAGATTGCAAACATCTAACTCAAACTATTTTACAACAACTCAGACAGTTTTCATTTCTGGAGCTTTCTGAGTCCATGTTCCAGGCTGTTCTATTGGTCAATAACCAGGTGTTTTTTATTTTAGCAGTTTCTGAAATAATTCCTGTCCACCTGTAGACAGAGACCCACATGACACACATCGCACATCCAAGGTGTGCTTTTGTGGCACAGAGGGACCTTTTTCCTTCCCAAAAACTGTCTTTTGTCGGTGCACTCATTTTTGTTGGTTAGGATAGGGAAGTGGCCTTGAGTAAAAGCATCACAAAGCCCCATTTCACAGCTTTCAGGGGCAGTTTGAAGGATTAAAATTTCACAAAGTAGCAAGGAGTTATAGTAATTTGAAATACTTATGCGCCGTGGGGTCACCAGTGATCCTGTGGTTTTAAAAGGGTTAAAACAATCAAATATAACGGTGATTTATATAGAACATGTATAGCTCATGTTACCTATTTCAGACCATGCACCTTTTATTACATTCCACTATAGATTTTCTCATTATTGAAATAAGCCTTAAATAAAATATTGTCATTTATTATTCAACATTCTTGGTACAAAAATGACATTTTCAATCAGCGCTTATGAAATATATTTGGGACAGAACTGACCGTTTTAAAAAGTGGTGGAGACATATTCACAGTGTCCTCGGTGTAAATGACACATGCATTTCATATTAAATCTACAAACCAGCAGCTTATTATGTTGATTATGTAAATTAGACTGTGATCTGCCTGTCTTTTCATTCAGCATCCAAATAAAGTCTGCACATTTCATCTCTTTTTCCTTTTTTTTTTCTGTTAAAAGGATGATTTTGCTATGAGGCTGCCAACCCAACCGTAAAAATGTATGAGGTGATGTCCGGTGACACCCTTGCCTGGAAGGTTCCCAGTCCAAGAAGCAGCGAATCAGACTCCAACCCTGAATCGCCCTTCACTGGGGACGGAGGGTCGGTGAAGATCCTCAAAGTGTGTTTCTGCACCAACAACAACCTGGGCAAGAACTTCAAGCTCGTCAAATGTGACAGTTCCTGGCAAATTCGGGTGAGCATCATGTGAAAAATATGAAGAGGGGAGTTGATGCATCAGAAAAATGTTTTTAATGTTAGATAAAAAATGAAGGAGAGTTGTCAAGATTGAAGTATGTGGTTATTTTGTTCCTTATCCAGAGAAGTTGCACAAAGATGTAAGTTGGCCAAACATTTGTCAGCCCACCAAACATCAATTTTCTCCCATTTAGTGTTATCTGTATGAAAACACATGACGTAGATACCAAGCTCAGCATGCTGTAGTGTTGCTTATTCAGCTCTATTCAAGGTTTTTGGACTCGGTCTCATTCAGGCGATCATCCGTTCGATTCTGATCAGCGGTCGACTGGGCCCAAACATCGAGCATGCAGGATGTTACGGTCTCCTGTTAAAGCATCTGAAGTCAGAGGAGCTTCACTGGCTCCATCCGGATCTGACCGTTGGAGAAGTGGAGCAGCGCTACGAGAGCCATCATGTGGAGGCTGAGTGGAGGTACCAACCCACAGTTTAAAGTCAAGTGTGATGTGATGTGTCCACCATAAAACAAACAAAAAAGGTACAGTGTTTAACAAATGGATTCTTCCAGCTCCACCAGTATAAGGTGTTTCCCACTATAATAATTGAACAGTATTTCTGTTCACCTAAATATCTTTTTATGCTTCTATAATGGTTAATCCACCAGTATATGCAAGAGCTTTTTTTTTATCAAAACCACACACTGCAAAAATCCAAGTCTTACCAAGTGTATTTTTTATCATTTCTCATTCAAGAAATCTTACCAAGATCATTTTAATTTGTTCCATTTGCATTTTTCCACTGAATTAAGCAAAATAAAAAAAATAAATAAATCTCTAATTAAGCAAAACATAAATAAATAAGTAAATAAATAAATAAAAACCCGCCAATAGAACAAGTAAAAATTATCTAGGTAAGATTTTTTGAAAGAAGACTTTCAAGATCTATCTAGAAATAAGTTCTTATATCTCACTTAAAAGTTACTCTTTAGGTGATTGTGTCTTATTTTAAGTGTGATGAGATATTTTGACTACATATGAGAAAAATACACTTGGTAAGATTTGGATTTTTGCAGTGTATCTTTAATGCTAAAAAAAACAAACAAAAACTACACTGTAAAAAGTAAAACACTGAACCAACTTAAAAATTTTCTTCAATAGGTCACACATAAAATAAATTAGTTGACTGAACCAAATTAAATTAAATTCATGCAAGTTTAATATAATTTAATTTGGTTCACTCAACTGATTTATTTTTTGTGTGACCTATTGAAGAAAATTTTTAAGTTGATTCAATAATTTACTTTTTACAGTGTATTGTTGCTATCCATAAATTTTCCAGTTTAATGTTTTCTAAAAATGCAAAGGGAAATGCAGCAGAAAATTACTATTTTTTTTATGAAGTTGTACAATTCCAGTTATTATCTTGCATTCCTGTGCCAAAATAAATAAAAACAATGGCAGCAAGAATGTAAACTGTTATCTGCACCAAAAGTGGACACACTAAATATGGACATTTATGGTTATTATTTGTCAACAAGGACTATTTTGTTATTCCAATTGGTCATTTTCTTAATGAATAACAATGAAATTGTTAATTGGAAACAAGCTTTTGCTAAACTATGAAGTTATTTATGTTTTATTGTTTGCATGACAGGTGGTCTAATACATTTGTTAAGCACCATAATTAGATAAAGTTGTATGATATTTATGCTCCTCTTTGGTACAGGTATGATCTACGTATCAGATATGTTCCCGTCAATTTCCTGGAAAAATTCCAAGATGACAGATCAACATTCCTGTATTTTTATCAACAGGTAATAACCAACACTGTATTTTTAGGATTTCTGTGGATCCTTAACCCATAAAGACCCAGTGTTATTTTTGTGTCGGTTCCCAAATTAATTTTTCTCTCTATTTAACCTTTTTCAAATGAGTTATCTCCATTTATCATAATATTATTTTCTACATTTTGCATTTTTTTTCATTGAAATTGGGGTATTTTCTTGTATTTCATTTACGTACTGACCATATAGATGTTCATAAAAGCTCAGATTAATCTTATATCAGAAACAGAGAAAACTGAAGGAAAAATGACTTTTTCTGTCAAATCTAACAATAATTGAACATAAAACAAATGTGTCCATCCACTCTCATTGATCCAACTCCATGGGTTTTATTGGTGAATCAGTGTTGTAGAAGATGACGGTGTTTCCATGGTAACTACGGAGCCTCTCATCATCCAAATGGTTCATATCTGATGACCATGAAAAGACAAAAACTGCCTTTTACACTCATTATTTACATGGATGGATATGATCAGTGGATCAGAAGTTATTAGGGAGCAGATGGTTGTGGTCGATGGTGGCTGTTTGGGTCTTTATGGGTTAAGAACTCTGACTTTTTGTCTCCATTCTAGGCCTTAAAGTGTCTTAAATACAGAAGGATTTGGACAGGACTTAAAGATTGATCAGATTCAGTGCTCGGTTGAAGCATGATGAAAATAACTCAAAGGCATCAGCCTCACATGGGGAATAAGAGAAACATGAAAATCAATAAAAAGCCACCAGCAAATGCCTGGCATCATTCGGTGCTCTGTATTCACATCAGGCACTTTGAAGTTTAGTGAAATGGGTCTTAAACTGTGTTCAGAATGACCTGGGATACTCTGAAATGGGACTTGGAATCTGTAGAAAAACATGCATCTTCTGCTGAAATCCATGTCCACTTATTTTCAGATACATATGCATTTTTGTCTGCGTTATAATGATGTAAATATATTTGTTTTTTGTTCAGGTACGGAGTGACTACATGCAGTATCATGCCTGTAAGGTCAGCGATGGGATGGCCCTGCAGCTCGGCTGTTTGGAGATCAGGTGAGTCACAGCATTCATCATTATTTTTGTCTTTTCATCAATGATTGAACCAGTGATTCAGTTTGTAAAATGATTCTGTGGTTCTTACTTTTTCTTCTTTTTTTTTTTTGCAGGAGGTTTTATAAAGACATGAACGCAAAAGGTTTAGAGAAGAAGTCTAACTTTGAGCTGCTCGAGTGAGTTTTTAATCTGTTAATGTTACGTCAAGCATTAGGGGTTAAGGACCACACATAACATTAATTAAAAAAAAAACTTTTTCTTTGTTCTCTCAAAGTTTACTGTCTTATCTGGACCCTAATTGTTATGCTTTATTTTATTTTATGTCATTTTATTTTATAGCATTTTAGTTCAGTTTAGTTCAGTTTAGTTTAGTTTTTTGTTCAAATTAGTTTAGTTTAGTTCAGTTCACTTCAGTTTAGTTCAGTTTAGTTTAGTTTAGTTTTTTTGTTTAGTTTAGTTCAGTTTAGTTTAGCTCAGTTCAGCTTAGTTCAATTAAGCCAGTTTAGTTTAGTTTAGTTAAGTTTAGTTTTTTGTTTAGTTTAGTTCAGTTTAGTTTAGTTTAGTTCAATTTAGTTTAGTTAAGTTTAGTTTAGTTTTTGTTCAGTTTAGTTTAGTTCATTTTAGTTTAGTTTAGTTTTTTGTTCAGATTAGTTCAGTTCAGTTTAGTTTAGTTCAGTGTAGTTTAGTTTAGTTAAGTTTAATTTTTAGTTTAGTTTAGTTTAGTTCAGTTTAGTTCAATTTAGTTTAGTTAAGTTTAGTTTTTTGTTTAGTTTTTTGTTTAGTTCAGTTTAGTTTAGTTAAGTTTTTTAGTTTAGTTTAGTTCAATTTAGTTTAGTTAAGTTTAGCTTAGTTTTTTGTTCAGTTTAGTTTAGTTTCGTTTTGTTTAGTTTAGCTTTTTGTTCAGATTAGTTTAGTTTAGTGCTTTTTGGTTCAGTTCAGTTTAGTTTAGTTTAGTTTAGTTTTTTTTTAGTTTAGTTTAGTTTATTTTAGTTCAATTTAGTTTAGTTAAGTTTAGTTTAGTTTTTTGTTCAGTTTAGTTTAGTTCAGTTAGTTTAGTTTAGTTTTTTGTCCAGATTAGTTCAGTACAGTTTAGTTTAGTTCAGTGTAGTTTAGTTTAGTTAAGTTTAAATTTTTTGTTTAGTTTAGTTTAGTTCAATTTAGTTTAGTTAAGTTTAGTTTTTGTTCAGTTTAGTTTAGCTTAGTTTAGTTTAGTTCAGTTCAATTTGGTTTAGTTTAGTTCAGTTCAGTTTAGTTCAGTTTAGTTGAGTTTAGTTTAGCTTTCAGTTTAGTTTAGTTTTTATCAGGATCATGATCCATTATGTCACATTCAGATAAAGTGGAAAAGGAAAGAACATTGAAACAACATTGTTGATATTAATATTCATTTGTAAATAGCACAAGTAAAAACCAATGAAAGAAACAGATGAAAGAGATGAAATACAAATATAAAAGAAAATTCAAAATAAACATGAAGTTAATTTCAACCGTATATATAAATTTGTCACATACATGTTTATATATAAACTCAAACGTAATATTGGAAGAAAATACCATAAAAACTTTAATGAAGGAACAACTCATCTTTCATTTAATCTGTGCGTTTCGTCCTAATAGTTCTTTTTAATGGTGAAAAATATTTAACTGTTACAGAAAGGAGGTGGGTCTGGACCTTTTCTTCCCTCAGCAGCTGATTAACAGCATGAAGGTAAATATTCATTATCTCATTACGAGTCATATTTAAGCTTTCATCACACTGCAAAAAGTAACATCTTACCAAGTGTATTTTTCTCATTTCTAGTCAGAATATCTCATCAGACTTAAAGTAAGACGGAATCACCTAAAGAATGACTTTTAAGTGAGATATAAGAACTTATTTTTAGGCAAAAAATCTTATTTCAAGAAATCTTACCAAGATAGTTTTCACTTGTTTTATTGAGATTTTTTTTTGTTGCTTGAATTGAGCAAAAACAAAAACAAAAACAAAATCTTGAAGTAAGCAAAAAATGGAACATGTGAAAATCAACCTTGTTTTTCAATTTTCAAGATCTATTGTCCAAAAATATGTTCTTAAATCTTAAGTTACTCTTTGGGTGATTATGTCTTATATTACATGTGATGAGATGTTTTGACTAGAAATGAGAAAAATACACCTGGTAAGATTTAGATTTTTGCAGTGCATGTGTTAATATTAATGTTACTTATATTCATCCTCGTTTTAATGCAGTCGAGGCACCTCCGGAAGATGATCCAGCAAACATTTCAACAATACGCCACGCTGAAAGAAGACGACTGCATGGTCAAGTTTTTTGAGACGCTCAGAGATTTCGTCAACTACGACGAAGAGGTTTTCCCATGTGAATTAGTGGTGAGTAGCGACAGTTAACCCTTTCATGCATACTGGTCACTACAGTGGACATCTATTCTACAGCTGTTCTCTTGTATATTCACGGATTTTGTTGTTTTAGTTCCATATCTGCCAACACAGTGGACACTTATGCATCGTCCCATACACTGACATTCATACCATTACTGTAACTTTGCTGTTATAGATAAAACTGATCTGCAGAAACATGTTTTAGTGTCCATCAATTGTTAATATTAATAGACTATAATTAACTTTTTTTTTTTTAACAAAAACGGTTTTTTTTGGCATATTATCTCCATGAAGTCAGTAATAACTAGTATGAGAATATGATAAAATGTGAGAAAACATCAGATTAGCAGCATTAAAATGCTTTTATTTCATTGTTTTCATATCACTTTCTGCTGTTGGGTTTTAAATCCATCTTTCTTTGCTTCAAAAATTAAATGCATGGAGGACATTTTTGAAACATGAAAAAAACTCCATCAATTTGCGTTTTTCATGCCTAAGAAGGAATAAAAATCTTGATCAAGTTTCTCATGATTCATACATGAAAGGGTTATTAAAGATGACAGTGTTTCTGTGTTCACTAATGTCTAAATAGGTTATTACTAAACCAACTAAAACCCTGAAAAACTTTATTTTATCTGAATTATTTACATATATTGACAGTATTAGTGTCTAAAAAGTTATACATTTTAAATCAGTAAATAGTTTTGATCACAGGTAACAGTTTCAGGTCTTTGAGGGTTACATTTCTGGTTTTATTCATGTCCAGCTTAAGTAATCTGATGTTCTGATCAATACTATCTGTTAAATCTTTTGTAAACAGCAAGGTTGGAGTCTGTCGGTGGAGCTGGTCATCGGTGGGAGGGGCATTCGCCAGCGCACACAGAAGAATTCAGCTGTAAGACCTTTGACCTTTAATCTAATTCTGGGACATTGTTGCTAATCACACCTCTTGTGTAATCAACCATAGCTTAGATTAATATATTTTACATCTCTTGTCCCTGATTAAACCAACAGTGGGCATCAGCGTGTATCAAACACTGTCATATAATCAACCCAATATAATTTCTACTGATTACATCTGGCTGTTTTGTTCCTCAGCCTGTGTTTCTAGCTGACTTCAAACAGATCAAGAGGATACAATGCTTACCTCAGAGCGACGGAAAAGCTCTCCTAAACCTGGACGTGGAGGGGGCCAGACAGGTATGCACCCCCCCCCACATTAGCTCTGATATGCTACGCTTTTAATCAGTGTTCTGTTTGTGAAATTACAGACAGTATTTGCACCGGAAATTTGACCCAGCGGTACATGTGCTCACAGCATCGTGCCTTTGTCTCCTCTTTACTGATAGAGTCTGTCAATCAATGTGGCCTCAGTCCCCCTGGGTGAAAACATGATAGACCTTATTGATGGCTACTGCCGCTTGGAAAAGGACACAGATGATTCTCTTATCTTTCGACCAAATAAAGGTGTGTAAGTGAGAAAAAACAGAATTCATACAGAGCGTGAAAATGCTGTTCTGGATAAGCACAGATACATGAAACACATTAGTGTAATTATCATTCTTGATGTTTTTATAAATGCACAGATGCCACCATGCGAAGTTCCCTACCTGAGATTCCTACAGGGTGAGTGGATTTTACGATTCCAGATGATTTGTGTCCCCTCTGGGCAGCAGCAGAATCCGACCTACTCCTTCCCTTCGGTTGTAATATGAAATGAAAAGTTAGAGTTATTGATGAGCAAGGTTGTTTTATTGAATCTGTCAACGCTCTAAGGAGCAATAACTGGGAAATTTATGACAGAGTTCTTCTCTTATTCTGTCTCTTCTTTGGAGCAGTGGAGACAACAGCTCCCTGAGACACAGCATGGGTGAGCTCCAATCATATTCCCCCCGAAAATCCATTGTAAAATGTAATAAATTTCCTGTTTAACGGTCTGTTTTCTATATTATTATCTTAAAAGTGCTGTAAAAACAATTGAATGGCTTTGGTTTATGACTAGACAGTTTTGCTCTTTTCTTTTCAGGCTCAGATATCTACTGTGAGATTCTCGATGAAAGGCCAAAATCAGGTTTGTTGAAAAGTTGGATATGCTTTTACAGAATAATGACCAAGAAATCCATTGTTGGGCATTAATGTTTGTTTGTTTTTATTTCCAGTTGTGAAGTACGGGATTGATCGACATGACATTGTTCTTGGACGGATTCTCGGGGAGGGCTTTTTCGGGGAAGTGTATGATGGAGTTTATAAACACGCTGTAAGTTTATTTTGTTATACTGTGCTGTATATTCACTGTACAGCATGACAGAGATGTATAAAGGAGTGGAGTAGAGTGGAGTAGAAGTACAAGTGCTACATCAAAACACTGACTTGAGTAAAAGTTGAAGTCTTCTTTAAACATCATACTTAAAAGTGGAGTCTGAGATGTTTTCCAGAAGTATTTTTTACTATATTGCTAAAAATCTCCTTCACACCCTG
Source organism: Ostorhinchus rueppellii (assembly GCA_030068375.1). Classification (NCBI taxonomy): domain Eukaryota; kingdom Metazoa; phylum Chordata; class Actinopteri; order Kurtiformes; family Apogonidae; genus Ostorhinchus; species Ostorhinchus rueppellii. The sequence goes on along the minus strand of JAQQZY010000017.1, from coordinate 18,112,002 downwards.
ATCGCAAACAAATAGTTAAATGCTCTGACACAAAAATTAAAAGTTTTAGACACCTGTGGGACCGACAGGACTGAAAAAACAACATCCAATAATTTTGAGCACCGACTTGAAATGATTGTATGCTGGCGGGGACGACTGAAGAAAGGGGGCGGGACTTTTGAATTGTATCTTTTCAAAATGTAGCCTGCTTGAGCCGTTTTTCTAACATCTTAGACCCCACCTTTAAGTGAAAGGTGGGGTCTAAAGTATTCACATTTTTTTTGTGTAAAGCTAAAGATGTTCATTTTCCCTTCCATTACAGTAATCATATTCTATTTTTTTCTTTTGTTCAGACAAGGTATAATCTTTGTACTTAAGTATTGTACGTAGAAGTATGTAAAAAATGACTACTCAAGTATTGAAGGTTAAAGTCAAATGTAAAGTACTGTGTATACTAAAGAAAGCAGTCACAAGTTTCAGTATCTTTCTATATTTAATATTAAGGCACAACTTGTTTGTGTGAAGCAGCA
>JAQQZY010000017.1:18074299-18087259 GCA_030068375.1 Ostorhinchus rueppellii | reverse complement strand
TAGATAGATAGATAGATAGATAGATAGATAGATAGATAGATAGATAGATAGATAGATAGATAGATAGATAGACCATGGTTTTAGCAACATTTTAAGCATATGGGTGACAAGAAAAAAACAACATGAAGTGTTCACAGTGTTCCTCAAAAACAGCTCCAGTGCCCAGTGGCATTTATTTTCCTATTCTAAGACACCATTCTTCCAAAAGATATCTCCTCATTTGCTGTTTTGCTGATGGCTGTGGAGAACACTGTCTCATACATCAGTCCGAAATCTCCCATGGGTGCTCAGCGAAGTTGAGAGACAGTGACTGTGACTGTGAAGGTCACAGTATATACCCATAGTTTCATTATTAAACCATTCAGTGAGCCCTCATGCCCTATGGATTTAGTTTTTTTCCTTTAGTTTGTCTGTGTAGTCTGTATCTGCAAATAGCTGATAACGCCTTTATCAGCTCAGTCTCAGGTTGTAATGTGATTATTTTTATGACTGATTAATCTGTAGGTCATTCTCTCATTAAAAAAAAAATGAAAAATAGTCATTGTGCCTTTCCAGAGACCAAGTATTTCATGTTTGACCAATTAACTGTCCGATCTTTACATGGCAGAACACATAACCAGCAAATAGAAATTCAACCTGTTTTTGCAATATTTTTTAGAAATACATACAGCCTGTGTCCTTTTTATTAAAATGTAAAAAACAAAACAAAACTGTAAGTAAGGAGAAAGAAATGCCTTTGAAACAGACACAGAAAGTCATGTAAAAAAAAAAAAAAAAAAAAATCAGTGTGTTGATTTGCCTAAAAAATATCCATGTATTGATTTGCCATTAGGTGTGCATGACATTAGCACCTTTCTTTCTGGAGCTGTGTGTGAAGGTGCTTGGGGAAAATGTAACTTAATGAGGCGCGTCTATCAAGAATTCTCACGCAGGACCTTGGACTAACTGCATATGGCAGCATTCAAGCTCTTTTAACCAAGGTCACATCAGTACCTACCCATGGGTGAGTTGTGGTCTGAAAGACACACTGACACGTCTTTATAACCTTTAACAGTAGGACGGTCCAGTGAAGGATAACAGGTGTTGTACTGAGCCAACCTGAGGGGGAATTTGCAAATATGTCGAAGTGATTTATTACGTGTGCTTGCTAATTTCTAGCCTTGAAGGTGTTTAACAAAGGAAGGCTGGACAATATGCAAAGGGTCTCTATGTGGCACATTTATGACACTGGATATCACCTGTGGCGCTTTTGTGAGAAATGCATCAGCAATAGCTGGTACACCTGTTATATAACATGTGAATGCACAGTTAGTTTTCCCAGGGTACACTTGTGCTCATCATCTGCCTTCTGGCAAACAACCACACACCAGAGACTTCTTATCTGCTTTCTTGACAGTCAGGGTAGTGTGTGTTCATCTGTCCATGCTTCTGGGAAGGACCAGATGTGGTGCTTGAAAAAGGGCTGTTGGGTGCCATAGATCAAAGCCTCCTGCCAGCAGAGACTTGAAATGAGATGACACCTCCAACATCCGGCACACTGGGTCGTGGATCTTGGAGTGCGGCCAAACTACTTGGCGAGGTGTACGAAACACTGACCAGTTTGGATGATCAAGTCAGCAGCTTCTCGGGCTCTGGCTGTCAAACACTCATCAAATTTGTAAAGCTGAAGCTGCCATGAGAGGAAATATACTGGCACGTTGCATGTACAAATGGTGTAAGACGACATGGATGCTGCACTTTATATCACTATTTCGACCAATTGAAACAAAAAGCTTATTGTTGTTGCACTGTAAGCTACATTTATGCCTGTTTCTCCAATAGGTAACGCAGATATTCTTAATGGCATGTGCATATATCACACATTTACACAAGTCAATAACAAAAGCTGCAGCCAATATATTCAGAGAACATGACTTAACAAGAGGGCTGACCTTTAAAGCATACTAAGAATGCATGTGTCATGTCCTTAAGTGTTTTTGGTAGCTAGTCCATTCATCACAGTTCACTAATAATGCACTATTACATAACCTATTTTGTTTAAAGGTGACAGTGACCACAGGCAAATGCTTTATCTGAATAATCCATAATCACACATTACATAATCTTTAGACCATTGGTTTGGTTAGGAAATAGTAAAAAATAAATCAAATAAATAAATCAATAAATAAATAGTGTAATTAAAAATCAGTTATTTAATTTCTTTAAAGAGGAAAATAAATGTACCAGAATGAAATACTTAAGACTTTGCCCGTGTTAAAAAAAAAAAAAAAAAAAAAAAAGCTTTTTCTCCAGGTGAAACTAATTTTGATTTAATTAGGACAAGTGCATCATGGGAGCTGTGCGTTAACTGGCGGTTGGACCGATAAAAGGTAAGTTTTTTTTTTTTTACTAAAACTTTTAGAAAAAGCGGAATTTTAACACGAATTAAACGTAAAAGTATTAGTTATTCTATATTCATTTCTACACTAAAGCACCTCAGTTTCATGGAACATAAGAGAACAAACAAAGTACTCACCAGACAGACATAAGAGAAGCAACAAGAGCAGAGCTGTCCTCACTAAGAACAGGTGGTTGTGTCCCATTTTGTCCTCGGTTACTAATTAATCCAACTTCACTGTAGAACACAGAGGTGGATCCGTCCACTGTCAAAACGTTATCTTGAAACCGGGATGTGTGAGCAAAAAATGTCATCTTCGCAACTGGGAGGCATATCAGAGTAAGTTACCGACTCCTGTTCCTGTAAGGTTTTATATGGGTGGGCGTGGGGTGAGGATGACGATGCTCCGAGTGGCTAACTTCACCGTCCTCTTCCTAATCTACAGGACCGGGTGTGTGTCCGCCGCGCTCTAAAGCACAAAACTATCCATCAGTCGGTGTTGAATGAGGAGACGGCACTGTATCCTGTATCTGGTGGATTTTCCGACTTAAAATCTATACATAATATCACCAACCGAAACTAGGTTTTGAGGAAAGAAACTACGCTAGGAAGCTCGATTTGTTCTTGTAATAGTACATCCAAACCCATGCGCCTTTTTACGCACCGTGCCAATTTACGCGTCCAAAAAATGCAAGTTTTTCCTTTTATGTTTCAACCGAAATTGGTTGGTTTCCATAGGGAAGGAGCTCTCTAACATGCATGCACAAAACAGCATCATCCATCTGAGTACTTGTCTTTTATTTGCAACCTATAGCAGTCACCCCTCCTCTCTCTCTCTCTCTCTCTCTCTCTCTCTCTCTCTCTCTCTCTCTCTCATATATCTGATTAGATGTCCAACTCTACACCAACGTACATCTATTGGCAAACTAAGTAATAATTCACATAATATCCTGTTTGCTCCAGTCTAACCATCTGTTTATTTTTAAGGTTTTAAAGGATGAGAGACAAGTAAACTATTCATCTGAACAAACCAACCTGGGATATTTCTGTGGAAAACAGCTAGAGGGCAGACTGGGTGAATGAATATGCTTATTGAATATCTTTTTTCCTCCTCAAAATATTAAGTATTAAAACTACACTGAGAGTCAATAATCAATTCGGACCGAAAGAAACACAAATAGAAAAGATTTGCTTTAAAAATAAACAAAAGGCTGGTTTATTATTTGTGGTTGTTTGCACATATATAAGAACTGACACATTTTCATTATATTACATTTTTATAACGGTGATTCCGCTCATGAACTTTTAAATGGTTAAATAGGGAATAGCACAACAGAACTGGAAACTAAAGCACAGTTCCCACTTGACTTATAAAAACACACTATTTCTTTTTTTTCTTTTTTATACACTGTAAATATATAAGTTTGTGTGGAAAAGCAAATTTTCCCAATGCTTTCTTCTAACTTTATCACAAGCACATATGCACATTCACATTCCTTTTTCCCTAATCAGGGGAATTTCCCAATAAACAATATGTCATCTTAATCCATATGTTCATTGCTTATAGATACTCCCCATTTCACAACTCCACAGCCAGCTAATGACTGTGCTTGTCCCTTCGTTCACCACAAAAAGAAAAGCACTCTCCATCCTCACCATAAACTGTGCTCCATGCTTACCCTGGAACCAGATGGCTGATCCATTGCTTCCTCTGGAGAAGACTAACAGAGTCATTATGTTTGGCCTCTAAAGGCCAATCTCATATGATACATAAACACTCAACTTGGCTCTACCCTGTACCACATACTGATGCAATGTTTGACCTCACCACTTTCCAAACATAACGCCTGGATGGAAAATAATATTTTAAGCTTTATGGAGTTATAACTTTATGAGGAATCTGGATGCTTTTGTAACCTAACAGTTCTGTTTTGCTATGCTCCTCATTTAAGTAACATAAGGTCAGATTTCTTAAAACATCATGATGATTACAACAATTTATTTGATGGGAGAACTTGACACAGATTTCTAAATAACTGTAGTAACACCTACTTTCCCTGAATCATTGATTATTTTGGAGCCCCAGAATAAACATTAAACATCATTTAGAGGATGATAAGTGAGCGGTGTCCCAACACATTTCAACACCTCTCAGTGACGAGTGTTAACAATGTCTTTCAGCTGCTTGGTGAATGAAGCATGCAAAGCCCGTGAAGAACTCTCCAGCCTGCTGGCGATGTCTGCTGCAACAAGAAGCATGTCTTCAAAGGCCAAGGACTCTTCTCTAATTCTGCTCCGGAAGATGAAAAAGAAAAAAAGTTGGATCATGTGGAAAGATGGAGTAAGTGAAAAAGAGCTGAGTCTATTGGGTGATTACTTGTAGGGGATTGTTGTAGTCAGGGAGATTAGGATATGTGGAAAAAATGTGGAAAGTATACAATCGGATCCTGTATGTGTGTATTTTTTTTATATATATTCGTATGGACTTGAATGTGTCTGTGGAGTTTTACAAGGAAATATTTTATTATCATTAGTTTTTTGATGAAAAACTAGATGTTTGTGTCTTTAAATAACAGGAAGCCAATGTTCCAGTTATTTGGATTTCTTAATTAGAAATCCAAAAACATCTACAATCTGTTATGAAGATGCAGACATGTGAAAACATTCTTCAAAACTAATTTTATGTACTCACTTCTGCATCCCAGTAAGGGCCTCCAGTGCATCCCCCTCCAGCTGCTTTTTCAGATCTTCTTCAGCTTTCTCAACCACCTCATGGCAGCTTTTGTGCTCCTCTTGGATGCCGATGATGTTTTCTTTAATCACATCTTCATAGCTCAGATCTCCTATCTCTGCTCCCACAAACTGTGCTAAATTCTCCATCACAGCCGTGTTCCCACGCTGAATGGCCTGCAGATAGGCCAGCTCCTCCTTCTGGGCCTTAAGTCTCCGAGCTGATGCAGTGTTAGTGCTGAAATGCACAGAACACTTGTCTGGTTGGGGGTCATAGAGCAATGAAGGGGAGGGTGATGGTGAGAATGATGTGGCTGTAATCCAGTCTTGATTGTTTCCCATCCTCACAGGCTCATCACCAACGGCTCGAGTCGTGTCATTGGTCACCATTATGGGAGAGTAAATGTCAAAGCCTGAACCCCAGTCATCATCTCCACTTTGGCAGAATGTTGGGGTTGCCAGAGATACCCAGGCCAAGATGAGAGGCATCCAACCATGCCACATGGTAACCTGGAAAAAGAGCAAGGTGAGTGACTCTGAATAATGTGTGTTAACTTAAATCATCAGTAGGAACATTTTCAGAATGAGTAAAACTTTTGGGGCCATGTTTTAGATTGATTAATAGGTTGATTTTCAGCATTTTTATGATTTGTTTAATTAATTTTTAACTGGATAAAATGTTGAACAATGGTAAATGACAAATATGTCTCCAATTCTGTGGTCATCATTCTGAACACACTGAGCAATTCCCTTGTAATTAAGACTCAGATTTGCTACTAGACTTGAAAATGGTACTAGTTTTATTTACTTTATAAAACTTAAAGGAGATTGCCTTTATTTACAGGAAACAGTTGTTACATTTATAAGAAATGGTCACTAGAAGCAGTCTGAACCTTTGGTGTTGAGATGGCATTGAAGGTCTTTAAATTCAGCATATGCCTCAAGGCACAAGTGTCAAACATGTGGCTCAGGGGCCAAATCTGACCCACCAAAGGGTCCAATCTGGACCATAGGATGGATTTGTAAAATTACACTGAAGATATTAACAATTAATGGTGTAAAAATCTTTTTAATCCAGGTTCCACATGCAGACACATACTGTCCAGTTAGATCTCAACTGGGTCAAACCAGTAAAATGTTATCATAATAACCTATAAATAATGACAACTGTAGATTTTATTTTTGTTTTGGTGTAAAAAAAGTTAAATTATATGAAGATTTTTATATTAACAAACTATCCTTTTACAAAAAAATGTGAATAACCAGAATAAGTATGAACAACCTGAAGTGTTTTAAGAGAAGTAAATGCAGTTTTACCAATATTCTGCTTGTTACTAAATGTTTTGTGTAATTGGAATGCAAGTTGGAATGCACATTTTGTAAATGATAAATATTGTTTGAATTGATTGAATATTGTTAAAATTGCGCTTTTTTTTCTTATAAACATTTCAAGTTCATGTTATTCAGATCTTTAAGGAAACATTGTAGATGTAAACATCATTGGAATGTAATTTTACTTTTTTTCACTGTTACTATTTTACTGATCCGACCCACCTGAGATCATATTTGGGTAAATGTGGCCCCTGAACTAAAATGAGTGTGACACCCCTGCCTAAAGGTATTTCAACATTTTTTTTGTCTTTTTGTTCATGTTAGTCTAATTTTTATATCCCTGACATTGGGTTTCAGGGATATAATGGTTTTACCCTGAACACCATCACTGTTGCTGTTATGCTATGATATGCATCATATGAACGCGATAACGTAAAACAGATTTGGTTGGATTCTTCTCCTGTGATAACCAACATGGGGGACCTCTAGTGGAAGAACCCTGTCGATTTCAGCTTCTCCTAGAGTATTGTAAGTCGTCCAAGTAGGGGCGCTTTAGTTGAAAATGAATTTTTGGACATAAATCAAGCAATAATAGGCCTATTGACGTAAAATTTGGTTCTTATTGATCGTCGTACAAATGTCCATTTTCTCGCTACAATCTAGAGTTCATATGTTGCCATTTACATTCACTCGGTGGAGTTTTGTGGGAAAAATTGGTTCTCTGACCATTATTCTGTCACTATCAGGTCGATGTCGCTCAAATTGAGTTCATATTTATTTTCTAACAATTATCATGGATAGATTTGTATAGAACAGAGGATTGAGGGGAATTACCCTTGCTGTCGGTCCCAACAGTGTAAGCCTCGTTTGTCATATGTATTGATTAATAAGGTCACTCATTTCTTATACATTGATACTAGAATTAGAATCAGCTCTGAAAAAAAAAAAACTAATTTGTTGACCTCTAGTTTAGGTCACTGGTAGCAATTTTAGGAGACAGCAGTAGTCGCTTTTCCATAGGCCCTCAAATTGCAAGAATATGAGTTCCACATAAAATTTTGCCAAATGGAAAAAACAATTTTGCCAAAACTCGTTTTTCAATGAAAAGTTGTTTCGCTTGCAAGGGGTGGTTTTTTAGGGCTGGTGAAATTGGTATAGTGTGCACAAGTGCAAAGGAAAGACAACTGGAGTCACGTGACCAAAAAAAACCCTGGATGTTGGTAGACGTCACAACAAGCATAGAAGAAGAGTTTTAAAACAAACATGGTGTGTTATGTGTGGGCACATGAGGAAACCAAATAATTTTTGAATTTAGTACAGGACAGAGGGGTAATGAATAATCTAGATTAGACAACAGATATTTATTTTTGTCGCCCTGTTTATGGAATGACTTCTCCTGACGTCTCCGAATAATAAATAAACAAATCATCAGATTTGTGATTTAATGGAAAAAAATGACATTATGCACTTCTGTTTTACACTTAGTAAATAAAAGTCTTTGGCATATGCTCAATGAAAAGCAACTGCTGTTGTAAAACTATAGACCTGTCTCTGTTTCACCATCTAACTTTGAACTTTTAGATAATAAAATCAGCCACCATGTGAAGGTGAGAAATATGTCTAGTATTCAATTTTAGAAAGTCTACAGAGCCTCCGAGGCACAAAGTGAACATTAAGTGTGGGAACTCAATGTGAAATCTCTTCTTAAATCCGTCAGTCATCAAACACTTCAGTTTTACACGATTCAGCTGGTGATTCACTGAACCACAGGCACATCATTAGATATAAAGGCCAAAGCAGGAACATCAGGTTTATTTACGTCACATCACATTATCTACAGTTATTGTTAAAAAAATGAAAGTCTTGATGTTCATGTCATTATCAAGGAACATTTCAGTTGTTCTGAACTTTTAAAATAATAGCATCATTGTTTATAATGTAATAAAAGCCAATCTAAAAAGCCAAAGCTTTTAAGGCTCCTAGAGTAACGAGGAAAATTTGATAAAACGATATTAAGACAACTTTGGGGGCTTACTGTCATTAACATCCCTTAATGGTTTATTTATACACGTGTCTGAAGGGATGAAAATTAAGAGTCGTTTCTTAGTCAGACTTCATTGGTAGTTGATGTATTTTTGAGAGCTTTTTAACACTAGTTTTATGCAGTTTTGGGGATTCAGTTTCCTGCCTGTGTTAAGGTAATGAGCATCAAACTGGAGAGTACTTCACACTATGTGGTTTTGCCGAGCCTTAGCAGGAACTTATGTCATGGGCTGTAAAAACCAACTGAGCCTCTGGTAGTTGTGTTCCTTTTGCTTTTGGTGAGTAGCAAAGGAGCAGCTTCTGCTCCGTTTCTGTTTGCCACACATCAGGTGAGATTTTGCCATGAAGAGGATTTGCTTTCACAGTGACTGCCCTTCCTGTTCAAGACTTTGTGTTTGGCCAAACAACAGCAGTGCACTTTATCATCTCACACACTGACATTCATTGCTCTTCCAGCATCTGGAAATGTGGAAGTAAATTTAAGAATCTGGACCATGCTTGTTAGATTGAGGAATTGCAGACTCTTTCTGCTGTCAGAGCAGATTGTGTTTCAGCTGTAACATAGTGTACTATCACAGCTTTTTGTAGTCGTACTTTTGAGTTGATTGACTTGCACCTATTGCCATGTTTTCCTGGAAAAATGGCCACTCACACACGCTAACAGAACACAAACTGTAAAGTGTGCGTTTATTTTAAGATGAACTGTGTTATTGCTCATTCCCACAAAACAACCAACTGTTGCCTTCTCTCTCTCTTTGTACTTCTGTTCCTGATTACTCTAAATGGTGATCTCATATGTGTTACAGCAGCTGTAAGAAGAGTAGTAAACCAAAACCTTCAGGTCACTTCACACTGCATGCAGACACATAACCCACAGTTGTGCATCAGGATATTAGGGTAATGCATTAATGTTCATTAACCTACATGTGAATAGTAGTGTGACATGAGCGGATGTGGTACATTTGCATTTGTAAATATATTGTAATGGTGAAAGATTACTACAAAAAAAAAAAATTGCATTAATAGTGTCTGCTGCCTTAATATAATTTGTTGATCTGTGTCCTTCAAGTTCTCTACTTACAGTCAGCCTTTTCCGGCGCTCAGGGTGTAAATCAATGTCTATAAATTGTAAATCTGTGACAAAAATTAATGCACATGCTGTTGAGAGCTAAAAGGTGAATATATTTGAATTCATTGAATCTGTTCAAAGTCAAAGAAAACTCTTATTGTGTGGGAAGTTCTAACATAGCGTGTCTAAATCTGACAAACTCCGAACCTTTATTCTTCTTATTTGGACATAAACGAATCAAAATTTATGATTTAGAGTGCCAACATTTGTTTGAATGACAGCATTCAGCCAAATGTTTATGTCATCTATCATAATATATAACTTCACTGTGTCTGTGTTCAATTACCACATCAGTCAAAGATGCAAGTCAAAGGACATTTAGAGACATTAATACAGTCATAAAAGACCTGCTAAGTAGAAGCACACATGCACTACTCTTTATCTAGGAATGGCCGCAGCAGTTCTCTTTGTCTTTGGAAAATGTCTGCACAGTTTCCACGCTGGCGTCGTATGGTGTAGTTGAAAAAGTGTTTGCACTACACTCTCTGTGGCCTGTTGTGGCCTCTTTGGCTTCGCTGTGAAGGTTCTGTCATTGTGAAATGGCTTTTATAGGCTGACTTTTCTTCTGGCTTAAAATAGCAGACGCTTGCCACAAGCTCAGACCAACATCAGATTTCAGTCCATGTTAGCAGTGCCTTAAAAAGAGAACAGACTACATCCCTGCTTAGCTCTTTTTCCTATAAAGTCTGCAATAATTGAGTAAGGGATTTACCAATTACATCAGACATAACAGGATATGGTGTTTTTTCACTGAACTGATTGCACTGAAGCTTGAATAGATGCTGTATTGGGGCAGCATAGTGATATAATTAAAACTGTATAACTGTAGCATCCCTGGATTCTTACCAGGAGCTCTTTTTGTTTGTCTACACTGTCACTATTTAATGAAAGCAAATGATCAACAGTAGACGTTTATGAGAAGAAATTGCCCATAATTTTTACAAAATTGAATTAATTAATGAACTTTTTGGATGCAGTCTTGTCAGAACTGGCAAGTTATGCTGTGCATTATCTTGTGCATCATTAATTTGTTTCTCTAGGCCTAGCTGCTTCTTTCCTATTATGGGCTGGAGGTGAATATGTGTTGGGCATCATAGCCCATAGCTGTCAAAGCATTAACAGGTGTGTTTCACAGTTGTCACAACACTCAACCACCAAGAAAGGTCTATAGCAGTAAGTCAGAGCAGCAAAAAGTAGTTAGAGATATATAATAATATGTTGTATACATTGTGCTGCATTGGCAGTTAGAAAAGACACATACATACACATGGTCATAAACATATGTAGTATCTATAGCATATATGATGTGTGGAAAAATCTCAAATTTCTCCCTAAATTTCTGTTCAACTCTAAAGCAACCATCCATTTCAGTAAACTTTTTAGACAATGTAAAGAATTGTATATGATGCATTTAAATACCATTCCCCCCCCCAACTGAGATATCTGTCTTTTTACCAACAGAGTGGAAGGTGAGAAAGTTACAGGTTCTCAAAGTTTGACTAATCCAAAAACAAACCAAAACAAAACTTACCTAACTGTAGAGATTTTTTTTTTTTTTACAGCTAAATTCCACTTCCACTTTTTCAGTCAAGAAGAACGATTGTAATGGTTCAGGACTGCCATTCACAAGCACAGAGAACAAATACTCACTCCGGTTTCTTCTTCATATCAGGGACGAAAAAAAATAAAAAAAATGCAGGCACACGCACACACACAATTAGGTTTTGGCTGTGGAGTATGTCTGTCTGTGTACCCCCGTCTGCTTCTGGGAGGGAATGGTGGGGAGGGGGCGTTCATAGATGAGGCTGAAACTGAATGATTTCTTTCTTTGCAGTGGAAAAGGGGCCGGGGTAAGAAGAAGAAGGTGGGGTAAAGAGGGGGCGTAATCTACTTCACATCTGTAGGCTCTGGTGGGAGACAGAGGAAGCAAGAGGGTTCCTTAGTATGGTGGAGGAATGTGTTTTTATTTCCATGTTGCATGTACATTTCTTTTTTATTTTATTTTAATCTTATAGCAGTTCCATTTAGTTTCCGAACAAGGAGGGTGTGCAGTGGTGAGGTTAGGGAGTAGAAAAGGAGACATTTCTTTACTTCATGTTAGTAGTTCATGTCAACATCTGGCTCTATCATGGCTTATTTAGTCTGAATGGTTAAATACATACAGCATAGTACACTTATTTATTTATTTATTTATTTATTTATGTTTACGTTGGTACAATTTTCAGCTTTCAGTCAAATCCATATACCAAACATCTACCATTGATTTCTGACCTCATTTTCAAGGCAGAGGTTTGCAGTCTGACCACTGGCATGCTTGCTCTATTGAGCCAGAAGTAGCTGAACGTGTGGAGCTTTAGGAGTGTGGGGAGCCATGGGTAAACCGATGACAAACTGGCAAAGCTCATCAAGCATAGACCATTTTACTATGTTGTTGATTTAACGTATAACTATAAGAACAGTCAAGCTGTCTGTCCAGGAAAAATAAATTCGATAGAAAGCAGTCAAGCCCACTGTTTGCTCTAAAATGTTATTCATGGAGCAGTAATTTCTACACCAAAACACTTGTAGCGGTCCAAATAATTAAAACAAATGAGACCAGAATCACTCCTTGAACAAAAACAATGACTGACTTTTTTCTTTAAAGACAAGTTCAGTGTAAGGCTACGGATGCCAGGACTTTTTTCAGTATCTAGTGGTTGTGACTCAAAGGAATGATATTTTGCCATTTTTAAATGGAATTATGCATTTTAAAACATTTCCCTGTGGTCTATATAAACTGTAAATGCTCTGCTTGGGTCTGAATTCTTCATTAATTCAACTCCACAGGTCCATCTTCAACAATATTTCTGAGTAATGACACCAGAAAAGTGGTTTTGAGTGCTGGCCCTTTAAATGCACATGACCGCACCCCCTCCAAGTTATTGACTGTGCTTTCTGTTCTGTTCAGCGACTTGTGTTTAACACAACCACCAACTGAACATTTGAAGTAATTGGCTCAAAGTTTGGACATATTTTCAGTATGGACTACCTCTGCACAACCTTGCCCTCAGTTACATCTCTGACCCTCCTAGTTCCCTACTCACCCTCACGACCAGTCCGGTCATCAAACCTCAACCTCCTATCCATCCCACGCTCCAACTTATCAACAAAAGGTGACTGTCATCAAAGGTGACCAGATCATCAGATTCCATAGACAGCTTCAAACAACTCTTAAAAACTCACTTGTATTAACATGCATTTCATTAAACCAGGACAGTATAATGTGTGTGTGCATTAGGGATGTCCCGATCCAGGTTTTTACACCTCCGATCCGATACCGATATTGTTTTGCACTTCCGATCCGATACCG
>JAQQZY010000017.1:18044450-18063855 GCA_030068375.1 Ostorhinchus rueppellii | reverse complement strand
TCGCCCTAAGCAGCTGGGATAGGCTCCATGCGACCCCCGTGACCCTAATGAGGATTAAGCGGGTATAGAAGATGAACAATTCAAAGTCCAAACCCCTTTCTTTAGACTTTCCCCCGAAGCCACGCCTCCAGAGTACCAGAATGCCCAATGCTTGTTTCTGAGGGATTACAAAAGCAACATGAATTTGCCCGCCTGTCCTAACGTTACATTCTCTAGTGATTTATTTTAGTGACAATCCTTTACATCCTAATATAGCTAATATAGTTAGCCAAGCTCTGGCTCTGGCTTCATTTCCTGTACAAGTCCTCCAAACCTCTGAGAACATACAATTTGTGGGGTACATGCAGAGGGGGGAGGGACAAATGGCAGTTGAGTTTGATAGACATATACCATTCAATCATTTCAGTGGGCTGGTTAAAATGATTGGATGGTGTTTTTTCAGTCCTATCCATTCCACAGGTGACTTAACTTTTTTCTTTTTTTTTTTGTGTTAAAGTGTTGGCGTGTTCTTTTATTGGAAGCTCCAAGAATAAGTCCAGATTTGTTGTGGTCTAATTTAGATATTTAATTCAGCTTGATGGTGATCATAAACAGGGTCCAACATGCTCAGCACTGAGGATCCACACCAGGGAGGCAAATGGGGTCCCGACAATTGAATGCAAATCACTTTTATATCCACTGTAAACTGATCCCCGACAATTGGCTGATGCTGTGGGCTAGGTGGGCCGGGCCGCTAAGAAGATAAACTGATGCTATCCAACTCCCAAGTCAAACAGATGTGACACCCCAACTCTATGTGAAACCCTGACAGTGCGTTTACATCTTATCATCATGGTATGCAAAAACTTGCAAAGTGAAACAAAGAATCCTATCTTAGAACATTACCTACTGATTAATGCTAAGATTAAACTGAAGTCTTCAACTGTCTAAATTGAAATAACTATTTCAAGAGCATTTACTTAATTGGTTGCAATTGGAGTATGAAGAGGATTTTCATTCATTTAATTTTCATTTTATTCTTTATTTCATTCATTGTAAAATAAAAAACAATTTAATAGAAATACAAACGTTCTCCGTACTAGAATAAAAGGGAGCAGAAAGAAGACTAGTCTTATTTTATCTGCCCCTTCATCCCCAGAAATCAATTTACAACGAACGACTTAAAAAGCAACTTTTTTATTTTATGGATTTTATGGAATATAGTAAAAAATGCTTCAGGAAAACATCTCCTACCCCACCTTTCACAGAAGGCCTCACTAGCGCACCACAGTGTAAGACACTTCTCATTAGTCCTTCAACAATCTGCCTGTTTTAGAGGAAATTACAAGTTGCAAGTCATCTAGATTCACTGCATCCTTTGTCCCTACTTCTAGAAGGTAATGGAGGAGGTCAGCAGGAGGAAAGTGGGAATCGAGACCCCAGCTGTGTCCTCATCCAAGCAGGAACTTTTAATCAATAAGAGGCAGCCAAAAGAGGCATGTCAAGAGTAGTGAGGTCAGGGTCACAAATATCGAAGTAGTCTCTGTGCCAAATTGAACACCAGGAAGCCAGAGATACAGAGGGACTTTGGATGCTGACCTGTCTGGATGAATTTAAGTTGTAAAAAAAATCTATTTTATTTCTCCTTGAAAACTTCAAACTCCAGCCACATTAAGTTATCTGAGACTTTGGATAAATTTCACCTTTATGCTTTAAACATGCATCTCTTCACGCATGAAAAAGCAGGATGTACAATAAACACGCATGCTCAGTTCAGCTGTTTATTCATTTTTCAACCAAACCATTGGCATTCACATCACAAAAGCTCTGAATATACTCAAGTGAGCTGAGAGTAAATCAGGCTGCCCTTCAGATTCTCATCAGCCCGCTTTAATAATGGGATTTCCACACATTAAATACAAACTCACTGGGCACTAATGTGGGAGAATAGTATTTCAAGAAAAAGGTGCAATCGAGTCCCAAATTGAATTTAGAACGTTACATTGACTTCAAAAAGGGGCTTTGGCACATGTAATGCCCAGGAAATAATAGTCTGCTCCAGTGAACAGCCAAGCACCCAGTAGAGGATTAAACGCTGCCACTGTGGATCTGCCACACACTCAAGTAGTCTTCCAAACATTTACACTACCATCAGCAGATCTGCTTACTGTAAATACGTTGTAGTTGAACAACTTTAGTGCCAATATCCAGAAGCACACTGTGTTTGGAATTTCTCTTGTTTTGGTTTCTTGGTCCTTGTTTCCACCGTGTCGTGTTCTGTCACCGTTTAACAATAACACACACACTCATTAGTGGCACTTTATATTATGAAATTTGCCGGTGCCAGTTTATTTAGTGACCACTTCCACACATAGACATTGCATCTTCTGAAAACTGCATCTAAAGCATCACACAATCCTGCATATAAACATCTGATACATTTTAATGATATACTTAATCTCTCAAGGTGAAAGGAGCCGTTCCCAGGATTGGTAAATGTGAATGAGCATAGATATTGCTCGATTTAGATTGCTGATAAAGCGCCTCCTTTAGTCTGACTGAACAAATACCCATGAGCAATACCTAGATACAAGTTTTAATATTTGTTTATGGCATAACTGTATGATTATAGATTGTGTCACTCATGCATCTTCCATGTTTTATTTGTGCAGATTTCCTGCATGATCTTCAGTGGTGTCATAATATGAGCAGATGGGTTGGTGTATCTGCAGCTTTCCACTTGTTCTTTGTCTTTTTTAAGGAGAAACAACTCTCTGAGGAGGTGCTTTGGCTCTTTGTCAGGGTTTTCTCTATAAAAAAAAAAAGAGAAAAGAGACATGAGGATGAAACAGTAGTGATCTAGACATGCCGAATATGTCTCCAGGGAGACATGGGTCAAACAAACTGAGGATACAGAGAGACTTTCAGAGTGTTGATCTAAGTACATTTCTTTGTGTGTATTTTAGTGTATTCCTGAGTGTGTATCCTAAACTGCTGCGTGATCACTCTGCAGTTACTGGATGATGAGACGCTGTCACTGCCGGTAATAGTTTTGACTCCACTGGATGTAAAAGTAACTGTGTGCACTTTCCTGCATCAGCACATTTAATTTAGGCATTGTAAACAGACATTTAACAGAGAAACATAATTTAATCACAGACTGGACTTCACTTTAATGCAGCACTTTGTGATATGAGAAAATATAAATCTATTAACATTTGTTTTAATCACAGGAGAGTCAATTTTCAGGTTTATGTTGAAACTCAATATTGATCAGACTCCGTGCCAGTAAAAACCTCTTCTTCCTTCAGTCGATATTAGTTTAATCCTGTTTATCACTTCTCTATTTGCTGTTTTGTGTAAAAAAAAAAAAATCAAGAACTAAAACCAATGAAACAACACATACCAGCATAAAACCAGGATGATCTAACACATATTGAAGACATTTCCACCTCTGTCCTGTCAGAATTTCCATATGCACATAACTAATAATAAAGCACAGAAGAACCTGCTCATGTCCTTCCCTTCCACTAACTCTGATGAAAATGGGTCAGTAGTTCTAGTGTAGTTAAGCTGATGACAAACTAGCCAGCCAGTGAACATACAGTCATAAAAATAAAACCAACCTGACAGAGCTAATAACTGTGATATATGTAGTTAGCAAAAATCAAGTCAAGAGCAAACCATCAAGCAACCTAAATCTTGTTAATTTCTTTCACGATTGACTAAAATAGCTGTTTACACACTTAGCAGTTTAGTTTATTCTATGTACTAAGTAAGTATATAAGCAAAGTAGTGCAACAACAGCTTAGCTATATCCACCCCACACACAAAAACAGCCTTTACAATGAAACACTCTACTGGAGTCAGTGTGCCCCCCCTACCCCCAAGGTTAACGGCAACCCTTTAGCCTGCTGTAAAACCATCCTCAAAGATTGGACACATTTTATAGTATATTTGATTACTAAGTTGCAGCACCACTGCCATACGTTTAATTGAACACATGATATATTGCGGTGCTGTAAAACCATGTGGCTGGAGCATGAATTGTGTAAAATCAGTAAATCTTCACTTGGCTTTACAGGTCAGCGTGATCATAGTTGCTTGTTAAAATTGGTAACATTCACACAGAAGTGTATTATCAGTAATAATAAAAGATGCATTAATATATATCTACCTATTCACAAACTGCTTCTGGACTAGGATGAACCAGGCTTCTCCTTGATACCCTTGTCCACTGATGGCTGTTATACAGTTTCCTAAACAGTATGGTCAACAGCCCGTCTGTCTGTGTATTCTGTTCTGGGTCAAGGGCTCAGTTCAGGACAATGCTGTCTCGTTTCCTCTCACATTACTGTGCTTAGTTACAAAACAAGCTGATGGCATGGCTTTAGTCAGGGTCAAACACTGGCGTCCATCTCCAAATATCAAATTCCATGTTCACTGCAGACAACTATGATTTAGCTCTCATCATAGGCACAGGTTTTTCAGACAGTGCATGTATAGTCTGTAAGGCCTGGGTCCAAAAAACAGTCAGTGATGATCATTCAGAAGCTTTTAATGTGTGTGCCACTGCTTTTTCCATGCTTCGACTGGATTCCTTACACCACAGAGATGATATTTAATTTCACAGATAATGTGAAATGTGAACGTTTGAAAGAGGCACAGTTCGATTTGTCGTTATCATCATCAGGCCTCTGCGTTACTTCTAGTGTAATATTGAAGTGCAGGCTGTAAGAGTTAACATGTGGTGGGTGGTTTGGTTATTGTCAGAGCTTTCTGTTTACATTCCCCGCGCTGACAGATTAAAGCCACTAATGGGTCCTGCTGGATGTTCTGTGCCCGAGACCCACTTCTCCATTAGACTGATTATAGGGACTGAGGGTCCTGGCAGGCTCTGGTGTGGTAAGTGGCACATCAAGATTGATTTGTTGTATTTGGTCATTTCAGAAATGATTTACTCAAAGTCAACAACACTGTTCAAAGCAATTCTTTCAGATGTGTTTTTATGTTGATCTGAAGTTTAAGAAATTATAATAAAACTAGTGCTGTCAAACGACAAACATTTTGAATCGGATTAATCACAGGGTTGGTGTGGATTAATTTTGATTAAACACGATTAAAGGTCATTCATTTTTAATCTCTATTAATCATATTTCATTTTGCATGCACAAACAGACTCAAGAAAAAAGGGAATATATATGCATGTAACATGTTTGTCACGAGCTGGGCAACATGTTAGCTGAAGTGCTAACAGAATCTCTGGCTACATATGTTTGGCACTAATGGGGTATTTTAAGCTGGAAGTGCTTCAGTGAAAAGAAAACTGTCCTGCAGAGTTTATATAATATTTTATGTTGATAGACTGTTCCGTCTTGTTTTTTTGTTTTTTTTGTCCTCATATTTCCCATCCAGAGGTCCAACGTGCTGTTTAGTGTCTTCCATCTTTATTGGTTGGTTCCACTGCCTGTCACTATTGGATCAACTGCTCATTTGTGCAGGTGTGACAGTAACTCTACTTGGACAAACTGCTCCAAATGCATTGCCAGAGACGTTGACAGTCATTCTGCACTGCAGATGAGTTAATTGCATTAACATTTTTAATCTGATTAATCATAATGATGGATTATGTGGCAGCTGTGGCTCAGTTGGTAGAGTGGGTCGTCCAATGACCGAAGAGTTGGCGCTTCAAATCTGGTTCCGGCTGTCCACATGTTGAAGTGTCCTTGAGCAAGACACTGAACCCTAAATTGCTCCCAGTAGGTCTGGCATTGCCTTGCGTGGCAGCAGCATTCAACTGGTGTGTGAGTGTGAGGCTTTGTAAAGCGCTTTGAGGGCACCATGAAGGTGTGGAAAATGCAGTATATAAGTGCAGTCCATTTACCATTAACGTGTTAATTTTGACAGCCCTAAATAAAACCGTTACAGAGTTTTTCTTATTAACAAACTGTATTGCAGTTTTGGTGAATTATTATCTGTAATAAAAAGCCATGTCATAAGCTGCATAACCCATCCCAGAGGTAGAGAACATAAAAACAAAGAAAATGGGAGGTCAAAGAAGTGTCTTTTTTTTTTTTATCAGACTTGATAAATTTGATTGATAAATTGAAACTTGATTAATTCACTATATTTTGCTCTATAACATACTTAAAGCTACAGTTGGCAGTGCTTTCCCTTGTCACCTCAGAGGCAACACAACAGCTTCTCCACAGGTGGTGATTCATTTTTTTTTCTAAAGAAATACATATAGGTTAATTCTCCTGTCGGTGCCCTTGATCACAGTTCTCATGACCATCTGGAGTCGGTCCAATGGCACCCCACTGCTCATAAGTGCTAATGATAATGCTAATCCTAGGTACTGTGTGCGTTGTGGAGAGTAAAATGCAGAAACTGACTTTCCCTATGGGGATAGTAACGCAAGTTCACCTTTAACCATTCAAATACTGTGACAGTGAGCACATAAATACACACTATTGTTTGGAATTTGACAGGTCTCATAAACAGCCCTGGATATCTCAAATTAGGCTTGTTTTCCAAATGTAGCATTTTCCATTTCACATGTGGGATATGCGATACTATTCCAGTTTTACTGCAGGTTGTGACACACAGCTCTGGTTTACACTGTGCAGGAGTCAAGACAAAGATCCTCTCTGGTAGAGATGAATGCTCCAAAGAAAAGTCCACACTTCTGGTTGGAAGAAGAAACACATCTACTGTTAAAAAAGATACGACAGAGGAAAGATATGAACAAATATCAAAAAGCCAACCTTTTCCAGAAGGAACAAAAGATGCTTGAGTTCACACAGTAGAACTTTGGACTATTAGTTTGGACATGAACATAGTTATTGTGTGTATAGTGTATGCAGAGTTAGGAGAAGCATGTGCTTTTTTCCTCATCCCTGTCTGCTACAGTTTGAACAAATGTTGACTTTTTATTTTTCCTCATTCTTTGCACCACATTCATAACAACTACTATATTTCCTAGTCAAAACACAAGAAGCAAAGTATGGAAGTTTGAGGAATAGTCACGCACATGTATGCTTATCAATGCTGATGCAGTCAGCAATTTGTTATTATTATTTCTCGTGTCAAATAGAGTAACAGCACAGTTGTTAAAAGTATGATAATGGATACATTTTTTCATGCATACGTGTATTTTTTGGCAGGAGTTACTAAAATTTATGGATGATTTGTGCAAAACTTAGCAAGGTTGCTATACTTTGTTCCAGTGTCATTTCTGTTTACACATATTTTTTTTTTATTGTTTTGAGCCACAACTTGGAGTCAGTGAAAATGTTCCAATTATGCAAATAGGACACAGGCTTATTATTTTTTACAGGGTATGACCAGGGTTTGTTTGTGGAATGTCAAATACACAAACAATGTTTTGGCAAAGGAACCATAAGCTTGGTGTTGGTTAGTCTTAGAGAACAAAACTGACTTATTAATGCAGCTGGAATTGTATTAATCTGACTTGTCTTTCAGAAATTGATAGAAAAACAGTGTGGGTACTCTGAGAGCTTTTCCATCTAAACTGTCTAAGAACAATGGGTGTAAAATAAAGATAAAGGCAAACATACTTTCAGTGTTAAAACACCAGCACTTGTCTCAAATGCAGTTTGATGGAAGAAAAGTAATTTCTCCTTATGAAGGAAGTGATAAATTAATATTACCATAGGCAAATGCATTTCAGATTTACACAGAGCCATTCTTTACTTTTGCCAATAGTTCTTATACTTACACTTTATGAATGGACTTTCAGGGACTCTGCAGCACTCTGTAATTCTCACTGTGCATTCTCATCAGAGTAAGTGAAAGTGAAAGGACATTTAACACCTTTAAAAGGAAAGTCAATTAAGGAAACCAGATGATTTATTGTTTGCTACAAATACATTTTCTACTTCCCATTTGACACCAATTTTACTGCTTATTTTAATTGAGCCTATAGGTTGTATCCTAAGTGCTCCTGCAGTGCCATACCTCTGTCAGTCTCACCCCTCACTTAAAGAAGCTTATGACACCATAAAACACAGATTTATGATGCTGTTTCAGTATTTTAATGGAATGCAAACCATCAGTCTTATTTACTTCCAGCAAAGAATTATCTTGATGTTATCAAAATGTGACATGTTCTATGTGTCAAGTAATCTGAAAGTAAACAAATAATATGGATGGTCTGATGTTCATTCTGGTGTTCTGTGCAGATGAACATGTCTGCAGTAAACATTTCAGATATACTGTTGTTTGGCATTTATTTTAAAAAATCTGTAATGGATACTGTAGTGTATGCTTCATTTCCAGTCCCATAAATAATGATTTTTCTCTATGATCATATGGCAGACACAGGTGAATATTTCAAAAATGCCACAGGCCAATTTTCAGTTTGTATGTTGACCACGGTAGCATTTATAAAATAAAATAAAAATCACCTATTTTTTTTTTTTTTTTTGCACTTGCCTCACTTTCATAATGAACAACTCTGTTTCCTTGAAATTGGATGTGGTTCTACTAAACAGTACCTACACTGTGTTTTACAAAGACAAATGAAAGACCAAGCAGATGAGGAGACAAAGTCAAACCAAATGTCAGGATACATTTGCTAGTTGGTAACTAAACATTTGATCTAATCTAAGAATACATATGGATCACAATGACCAACAACACTTCTATTTTGAAACCAGTTAATCATAGTCTATCAAAGGTCTCTGTGCTCCCACAGTGTGACAAATGGACCTATTAGGTGATAATTAGGCCTAGATTATGGTGATGGAAAGCAGTGACAGAGTGAAGGATGTACTTTCACCGTGAGGAAACACAGGGGGCATGACTAATAATGTTTTTACTCCTTAAGTCTTGCTCATGACTGACAGTTTTGATAGCCTCCAGTGTTCATCAGCAAGAGAGATGTTTCCCATCACCCCAGAGAGGTAATTTCTCCCAAGAAAAAGAAGTGAATTACTCTCAGAAAGGGGTGCATGAAAGTCTGAAAACATCCCCAAACAGTTTTGGGTCTCATGGATGTGTTTTTGTTACACAAGTTGAATAACTAATCAGACTTCAGTAGCCTCTGTCTCATATATATTAGGACCTAAGGCATCTATCAGCCAAACTGAGGCTCCAGCGCATACTTCACTGCAGTTTTCCACTCTGAGTAAATCCACAGCACTGGTGGTGATTTCATGTATGACATATGTTCTGTTCTGCTTAACATCCAAACGTCCAACATCGGGTCAGATTTCTTTTGAAGTGCAAGGGTAGTACAGGGCAAGAGGTTTCAGATGTGTATTGGACGTGCTTTCTGAGGGCATTTTCAGACGAGCAAGGTTTCTTTTTGCACTGTATACATTAGTGCAGGGTGTTTGGGGAGCAGGCAAATACTTAGTCATCTACATGTAATGCATGTCCTATTACAGGCCGCTGTCATTGTCTGTTGTTTTCACTTCATTCATAAGTTCTTCCACCTCCATTTTTACCTCCACCAAGGAGCTTATGTTTTTGACAGGGTGTGTGAGTTTGTTTGTTTGTTTGTTTGTGTTCAAAATAACTTGAAACGTTCTGAATGGATGTGAATGAAATTTTCAGGAATTGTTTAGAAATGGGACGAGGGACAGCTGATTAAATTTTGGGGGTGATCGAGAGCCAGGAATTTTTTTAAAGGTTTCTTTATTAAGATGGGCCATAAGATCACCTGTACATTCAACGCCATCTAGTGGAGGAAAGTACAAACACTGCCTTGGCGGAGGTCTGTACTCCCGGAGTGCTTTTCTACTCTTCTTCTGTTATTTATCGGCAAACATTGCTTTGATACAGACCAAAAATATTTATTTTGCTGAAATCAGCAACTAGATGTTTGGTCACTATGGTGGGAGTCCTCAAATGTAAATGCAAATTTATTTCTAAAATAAGATGATCCACAGATTGCACCGTAACCTGCTAAATAATTTATTAAATCAATAGAGTTCATTTATACAACACAGTTTAATACTGGTTGCAGCTGTGTGCAATTTCTTCCTGCCATGAAGTGGTAAAATAGACTTTCACTAGAAATGTTGTCAACAGTAACAATGAAGGATTCTTATTCTTAATGAAGAAGGTGGGAAAGGACTGTAATTGTTGCTAATGGGGCCACAGTTAAATTTACACAATAATACTTATTGGTCCCTATTTTTAAACACAATCATTTAATCATCATTTCTTTTGATTTGAATTATGTATTATTTTTTTTAACCTGTTTACCTCTAATTTAGTTTTGCTCTGACAAGATGACTCTGAAATCTTTAGCACTGTGGCAAAGTGATTTTCCTGTTACCTGTGCCAAATATGTCTATTTAGAAAAAAAATCTGCTGCTGAAGTGTTGCAGCTGTGCAGTGTGGCAAAGTGGTGCTCTCTTCCGTGAGTCGGCCTGCAGGAATTCATTATCTTGAAAGCAAGCATGGCAAAAAACCATGGGCAGGTGGTGTGGGTAATTTCACATTTCTCCTGTGCCCTGTGAGTGAAGATGCCACTTTGTATTACTCCTCTGCAGTGGAAAAGAACATTGGCGTACACTGTCCAACTGTCACCATGTTGAAATGAGCTAGTGTTGATAAGGCAGCTGATTAGATGAAGAGCCTACTGCTGTCATCCGTCTTCACCCTCTGCAAGAGAAATTCACAGTGACTCAGACTCAAACCTCCACTCAGGTTTCATAACTGATAGTATCACAGCTATTGTTAAATCTTCTAAGGTTGCAATAGGGGTCACAAACACAGAAAGATGGAATTGTCATCAAATCTCAGTTTGTAATCTCACACTAAAATCCCAACAGAGAAGACGGTGGAGAAGATGTGTGGAGTTGTATCTAATGCCCTGCACACTGAGAGCCAGCTGACTGGGGTCACTGCACAATGGGCAGCATGGAGGCTCTTAGTGTTTTGTAGGTGCAGTGATGCAAAGAAAAGCTTTGTAGTGATACACAGTTGCAAAGATGAGTGACGTTAAAAAATCATCAAGATTTCCCACCAGTGTCTGTAGCAGCATGTTATTACTGTACTGAAACTGGATTTCAAGTCCACAATTGTTATTTGTAACTAGGACTCCACAATTCAAGTAAATCCTCTCACTCAGATATTTACATCTAGATAATGATACATATGACACTTAAACCATTTTGTGTAAATTAAGTGATGAGGCTGTCTGAGTTAAATGACGTGAAAATGCCTTTGTTATTGTATTGTGAATTGCAGTATTTGCTACAATAAAAAGTACAAGGTACATAGTGATATTTAACTCAAGATCAAGTGTGACTTTTGCAGCAGTTCCAAACTGAATTTTTCTCTCTATTTAACCTTTCTTAAGTGATTTATCACCATTTATTACAATATTATCTGCTGTATTTTGCATTTCTTCAATAAAAATCAGGTATTTTCCCACATTTTATTTACTCATCATGTAGATGTTCATAAAATCTCAGATTAAAGCAAGTTGTCATAGTATCAAAAACAGAGAAAAATGAAGAAAGTGACCTTTTTCAGTAAAATGTCATTAACTGAACATTAACCAAGTGTCTCCATCCACTGTCATTGATCCAACTCCATGGGTTTTACTGGTGAATCAATGTTGTAGAAGATGACGGCGTTTCCATGTTCACTACGGAGCCTCTGAACGTCCAAATGGGTCATATCTGATGAATGTGAAAAGATGACAAACTACATTTTACACCAGTCATAGACATGATTGATAGGATTAATGGATCAGAAGTTATTAAACATTTTATATTGGTAGATGATTTTGGTCGCCAGTGCTTGTTTGGGTCTTTATGGGTTAGTAGATTTTGTCATTTTATTCAATTTAACGTGCACGTCATACAAAATATTAAAGTATGAAATATAAAAAGGCAAACAGCTAGATGAGTGATGGCGACAGTGTTTGTCTGTTGTGGGGACTGGTCTGCAGCATAATCTGCAAAGTGTCATTCAAGTAATGAAAACACAACCTCAAATATCAAATAAATGATAGAGGATGTGAAATGATTTATGTCTTTCTATCATCACGGGCTATATGTATTATTGTATCACACGACCTTATTTATAACTCTAAAATATATTTGACAGAGTTTGTATTAACTGTGTATTTGTGGTGTCTAAGAGCATTTTATTTATTTTTTGTTTGTTTGTTTGTTTGTTTTATTTAAGTACTGCTCTGCCTTGGTGACTATTTCCAGACATAACTGATTACACAGCATAGATGCTCACAAAGAGTTTCTCCGTTATCTTGATCTGAACAGCGCACTGACACATTGTGTGTACCTCAAGCGCACTTACAAGAGACTTGTGTACACATGGTTCATCACAGGTGGGAACAGGTTGGATTTCTTTCTCCTTCACTGAGTAAGCCCCTCTCACAAAAATATAATGACACTTAACAGTACACATGAACACGCACTGTATTCTTTATCCCATTGCTGACAGGTTGGTACTATTACAGTCTTCTCTGCTGTCCTGGATGCATCGTTTCATTGTTTATACCTGGGTGGTAAAGTGACTGTACTAACCACATGCAGTATTCACCCTCTGCACCTGCAGACTCTGCAGCTGAAGAGTCAAAGAAGAGATTACAGGACAATATGTCCCAGCTCACATTGCTTGGGATGAATGGGAATCCAATTTCATTTGAGATAAAATGCATTATTTATATTCTCTCTTTTACACAAACATCAATACATAGCCATTGCACTGCATCACACAGCAGTGTTTTGAGCTAGTGTATTTCTGATGGTGCGATAAATGTAAATGTTCTGTGGACTGTTCTTCCACTTGTTTGTAGCTGGTAAATGTATGGGTCCAAAACAAGAATGATGGATGCGTAGGAAGCACTGAAATGAACAACTGCAATATACAAAAGTCCAGAAGTTCGCTCAGACCAGCCAAATATTCTAAGGAGCTTTTTCTATGTATATTACTCAATTGAATCCAGAAAAAAAAAAAAAAAAAGGCATGCACACAAGGTAGCGATAAGGAAGTAATGATACGTTGAAAACAAAAAAATCTGAATGAAAAGGAAAACCACAACACATGTTTGTGGCAATGCTCTGCCAATCTAAACCTGGCCTCAAGCTGCGGTGGGCACAGCTTCTCATTCGGTAGGGGAGTTTTCAAGTTATGTGAATCGGGAAACACTGCAGAGAAAAAAAATAATTAAAAAAATTGAAATAATAATCAGAAGTAGAAATTAAATTGTGGCTTCTCTGTGTCATATCTCTGTTGGCCAGCTTTTTGTGGAATATTATTGTCATCCATGAATTAAATAAATTTCAGGGCGGCCAAAGGTTACAATCTCATCAGCTCTGAAGGATTTCATTGTTATGTATGAAATATATTTCTGAAAAAATAACATGAACCGGGTAATAATTTTCCCAGAGGAAAAAAAAATCATTATTTATTTTCTAAGACCGTGTGATGTAGTAGATTTAAAGGTTCAATATAAGACTGTAATTTGCGTTGGGGCTCCTTTATTTATTGATGGTAACTCCATTGCAAAGGTAATGGTCTAGCATAGCAATAGGCAATAAAGAATTCAGCAAAGAACATAAGGATTGTTGCTTTAAAACAACGCTAGTCCTCTTTTTCACATTTTTACTTGTTTCAGTAGGTTAAGTACATTTAATCTGAATAATGTTAATGAGGGAGTGTTCCACAAAGCTATGTTTACACTGGAGGCAAACATGGCCCACAGCTGATCTTTTCACTCCAGAAAGTCAGATTTAATTTTTTTTTTTTTTTCTTGGTAAAAGGGGTCATCTTTATATTAATTTAGGCATAAATTGAGTGGCTTTCTACAACCTGTTTTAATTCCTGCTTAATTTGTTACATCTATAACTAGTTACATTATGAGATTTGCACATATAAGGTCCAGACTTCCGACGAGCATTTATCCGAGTAAGACATAATTGTTGGTCTGTAGCAGTGGCTATAGTCCATACTGAAAATATGTCCAAACATTAAGCCAATTACCTAAAATGTTCAGTTGTTGGTTGAATGGGACAGAGCAATAGGGATGTCATGATACCAAAAATTCAGGAATCAATACTGATACCATTAAAAGCCCATGATTCTCAAAACCAAATCCTTACCATGGTTAAAAAAAACAAAAAAAATTATAAGGAACCATAAACTTAAATAAGAACTACTTTAAATATTTCCATTTAAATGAATATTGCTATTGTTTCAGTCACAGTTTCCTACTTTGAATGCACGGATGTGATTGGCTGAGTGGTATCACATGGGATGGCTCTAGAGAAAGGCAAATGATCTGTGCATTTCCTCATCTACTCTACTGTAAGCTGCTCCAGTTACAATAGAAACGCTCCACCACATAGACAAGAATATCTGGTCTGAGGAATGTGTCAAATTGTTTGCAGTGAAAAGTGCGTGCTGTCTGTCGTGAATGCAGGTAACGTCTGTTCACTTACTGATAAGGACGTTAACATCAACAAATGACAGACTCTCTGCACAAAACAGACTTTAACATGATCCTCATCTAAGTACATGACCATAAACAAGTTGTCCATTTCAAACCTTTAGTGTCAGATATTTTTTTCATCATGCGATTCAGAGATAGCAGTGCTTTGAACTATTCTCCATATTCCCACTTTAAGAACCCACCTAGCATGTTAACAAAGACATCAATCATCAAAATAAATCATAATGTGTTATTCCTTAATTAGTACAGTTCATTTATGTAGCCTTTGGATCCTTACATGATACAAGGTCACTGGTTCTCAGCAGATCAATGAGAGCTGTCATTGAGAGAGAAAACTAGCTGTAATAACTAACTGCACGAGACAGCGATGATGAGTTGTATGAAATTTATAGTAATTGGATGTTGAGGTTCTGAAAAAGATGACTGTAGCGCCAAGGTTGTAATGGTAATGGTGATTATATTGTTAGGATTTGTGGTAAGTGAAAAACCAAGCTCATGTTCGATTACAAATGCAATATTCTAAATTTTAACTCGTAAATTTTCAAGCTTCAGCTGTACTCTCACATTTACAAAATGCTGTATTAATAAAAAAGTTTTCATCAGATTTTTTTCTAGTACTTCGCCAATGCCTACTACACAAGAAAGTTGAGAGTAAGAGAAACTAAATAGCCACAATATTGGAGCCTTGGAGCAGATTTGCTATTAATTATCAAAGCCGTTTGGCTGAAATAGATACTGTTAAAAGTGTGATGCCTGTTCTCCCTTCCTCATTTTCATAGCTATAAAAAGCCACATTTTACAGTCAAATGGCCAAATGACATTCCCCAATTGATTTTTATGGTTGCAGTCAACACTGCAAAGTTTAGCCATCATTCTTTGAGCTATATTTGCTGTGCATGAAGGTTATAATAGCGTTTATCCAATGGAATTCTCTCTTCCAAGTAGCACAGCACGTTTGCCTGCACACATGCATCTTGCAGTGTTAATCTAGATCTGATTTATTTTGTATCTCTAACAAGGACAGAATGTCACTTGATGTTTAGTTGCCAAAAAACTACTCATCAAATTAATATCACCGTACCGCTGCGATGCTGGAGGACACCTATTTACACATGATGTTAAGCCCATCTGAGCATTTGGTTGTGAGAGAGAGCGAGAAGAAAGGTTAAAGGACAGAGTGAATGTTCGGTAATTGTTCTTTGGGTTCCAGAGTTTACCTTAAAGCTGGCTAATTTTCATCCTGATGGCCTTAGAGGGAACGTAAATACCAGTGTTAAAAAATAATGGATAAACAAACGCAGCATGATGTGAGTGGCTGATATTCTCTCGTGCATAACGGAGCATGTTCGTCTGTCATATTTGTAGTGCAATGCCAAATATTCTCTATTATCTCTAGACTGCACTGTCCTGAGAGAGATGCAGTCCCCCTGCAAAAGAAATGAGTGCATGATGGCAAACCTGTAAATGTCTGCAAATCAAGGCATCATAAATCTCTAAGCTTCAGATGAGAGGAGGTGGATGAGGTACTATCTCATGAGTGACATGTCAATTATTCCTTCCACCCATCCTCACCCATTTTATATGTGGCTAGTTGCCATAAACACCACCAGCCAACCACCAGCTATCACTGACATCTTGAATCTAGGTCTAAACACATTTTTCAACAGGGGGGCAGACAGATGATTGATGTACAGTCCAGCCTTCTGCCTCATCGGGGTCCAGGATTGCTCTTGATCTGAATAATTCATCCCACCTGTTTGTATTCCTTTAACTTTGAAGCGTTTGCTGCTGTAAATTGAAAATGCAGCCACTTGTTTCTTCTCCTGCTTTCCTCTGGGATGCAGTCAGCTGTGATTACAATTACAGGTAATAGCATCTTTTTCTTTTTTTTTTTTCTTTTTAAATGGATGTGGGAGACTGTTGATATTGACTCACAGGGCGACATCACAGTCAGCCCGGCGAGGTGACTGGTGTCATAGCAACGCAACACATCAAAACTGCCTTGCTCTAAAGGCTGTTTTTAAAAAATTTGCTGCCGTTTGCAGTTTGCAGTAGGTACGGGAGATGCTTAGCTGTCATTTTGTTTGCCATGCTGACAAGGGGAATGAAGTTCACCATGGGGGAAATTTAGTGACTTAATACTTCACCTACCCAACCTTGCCAAACAAAACTCATGACGTTTATTCTTCCGTGATGTAATTGCAGCATAAATTGAAGCAGTGCTGTCAAAGGTATTTAGGAGCAGTGGATTTGGACTTTTTTTTCACAGTGACTCACTTCCACTAAACAGTTGGAATCAGCAATACAGAAGTTCTCACAAGTGTGGATAATAATGTATTTTTGCAGCAGTAGCTTCCTCTCCGATATTGCAGTTAAAAACCATATTTGGCTCAATATTAATCAGCCAGAAGCAGCTGTTTAATGTGATCGATCACTGGTTTGACATTGTGCAGTGTCCTGTGGGCGTGATATGATTTGAAGAGGAGGAGGCCGTTTAGGATGAAGTATAATTAATATGTTGATGATTGCATATTTTATCCAAGGACTGACATTTCTGCTGAGATGGTAATCGATTAGTTAAACAGGAGGAGTTATATATTACAGGACAATCAATGCGCGTGCATACGATTCTGTATCACTGTCATGGACAGAGGCAGATTTTCAGACACAGAAGACACAAGATCTGACATAATCATGCAGTTTGTTATAGGGCTGTGCAATTAATCAAATTTTGATCGCGATTTTGATTTTGTTGTCAAACAATCTCAAAACTCATATAATCGAGTTGAAATTATTTTCCATTTTTCTTTACACAATTTCTGAGACGAGCATGAGAAATACATTCCATTCCATTGCAAAACAGCTGTAAAATACATATTTGTAACCAAAATGTATTTTCAATTTGAATGTTTTGCGTAAAGAATCAATAACAATGGGTTTTTGAGAGGGAGAGAAATGCTGAATAAATGCATTAGGAAACTCAAAATTAATCGTCTGAATAATCATGATTTCAATATTGACCAAAATAATTGTGATATTTTTTTTTTCCATAATCGAGCAGCCCAAGTTTATCTTTTTCATTACATTACTTTGTTTTTTTGGGTAATCAGTTGTACAAAGTCTTTCTCAACATCCATGAACTCTGAATTCTGTAACACATGAATTCTGTAATTTATTTAAAAGATGAAATGGTGTCCAGGCCCTCGTATGGCTTTAGTCAGTATTAATGGCAGAGAGAAGAGTCATCTGTATTCCCAGCTGCCTTTTCAGGAGCATCACCCCTTATGTAATTTAATACATAGACACCTGCGCACCTACAGACTCACCTTGCCAAAAGGATAGAAATATGTCATCAACTATGACAGGGAGCTTCCTGGGGACTGTCAAATACAATCGCAGGGTATAGGAAAATTCCTATTTAGGGCATTAACAGATAAACAATCCTATTAAAGTGAACACAGCTGGATGCACTTTGAATCAATCCACTGTTCAGATTTCTGTCATTTACTCATTGAAAGAAACAGATTTGAGATTAAATATTTACTGCTTTTTGATTTGACATTGGCATCTCTACCCTTTTTTAGAATTATCCGGTAAAGGGAAAAGCTACCACCAGAAAAACCCATTCTTGTTGGATACAGTAGAAGCCCTCCTAAGCATTCCAGGCTGAAAAATAGGTGGCATGACCCGTCTGGAGCATATGACACGCAACACGCAAACAACTCATCACATAAGTAATGCCAGGGTGACAAACGCAGAAGACCGCTGCTTAGCCTCAAGGTCAGGCCCCGGCCTTGAGTCACCTCAGCAGACCGTCTCAACTTAACACTTACAATTTTTCAACACAGGACGATTTACTGTCAACTGTCACTACATTTTATTCCAGGCCACAACTCAGGAATGTGCACAGAATTGTTATGACCACAGTGGTGAATACTGACCATAAGTCTGTGATGCCTTAAAGAAGTCTGTGAAATGGTATAGATAAGTAAAAAAGAAATAGTGCATTTTGTGTCCAGAATGAGGACAAAATGACAGTGGTTGAGTGAGTTATAAAATCAGTGACAATAAAACAATATTCTCATTACGAAAAGAAAACATTCCTACTAAGCTGTAAACATTGCCAATAAAATCAGTGTTATGCAATATAATTATATTCAACAGGTATCATAACGTTAGGGCTGCACAGTTTCACACTAATATTGTGATTATTGCGATGATAAAAAATTACAATGTAATTCTATGTAAGTAAGGAAAACGCACATTACTGATAATTTTGAAATGTATGTTTTCCCTACTCAAATAAAAGCACTTAAACTAATATTTTTAATAAACTGTAGTATATTTTCCACTCAGCATGTCTCACTCTTACTATAATGTCCAATATCATTCCCACAGTGGACCTGAAATGCAGCCTTTGTCAGTTACTGTGTATATTTGCAGAGTGTGGTTGTTCGGCTCTGCTCATTTTCCACCAGTAATCGCTCCACTGCTGTAAGGGCAAATGAACACCCTTGGAGACTATGGATTAGAGACATGGATTGGCCAAGTTTGAAATACGATATGCCTTTGTGTCCCCACATTGTCAAACCAGCTGAGATGAGCATAAATATATTCTTTAAATAATTTAATGTATTCCTTTTTACATGCAGCTGCGCAAACTCCAGTTAAAGTAAAATATGTTTGTGACTGAAATGTTCTTTGGATAAATGCACTGAAATCAAAGCATTTTGTAACAGGGATGGATCATTTGGCCCAAAAAGTTGATTACTGGTAATATTTTCCTCTCAGTTAAAATTGATAATTATTATAATAAATGACATATGATTGTGGGGCGACACGGTGGTGCAGTGGTTAGCACTTGTGCCTCACAACAAGAAGGACCCAGGTTCTCCCCGTGTCTGCGTGGGTTTTCTCCGGGTACTCCGGTTTCCTCCCACAATCCAAAGACATGCACTGATAGGT
>JAQQZY010000017.1:17992731-18003931 GCA_030068375.1 Ostorhinchus rueppellii | reverse complement strand
GAAAATTTCATCAAAATCCGTCCATAACTTTTTGAGTTATGTTGTTAACAAACAAAGTCGGATGGTAACAAACAAACAAACGCAAAGTAAAACATAACCTCCTTGGCGGAGGTAATTATTACCATGAGCAATATGCAAATGAGCCATAATATTGTCACTGTCATAATAATGGAATTTCATTGACAACTAGCTTTCATGCAAATAAGCCATTTTTCATTTTTTTCTATGCTACTAGGTAGTATAATCCAAGTGATAGTTTATTTGCAGACATAAGCCTCTTCTCAGTCCCTTCTTTGCCACCTCCTCGAAGCTCAATCTGGAAATCACTTAGTGCGCCATCTTGAAGGATGTCTCATTTCCCTTAAATGCACATTGAGGACTGAAGAGGCTGCCTGAAGGAGCTGTTAAAGCTTTGCAGAAGTCTGACAATATGACCTGTAACAAGTAAAAGAGGCGTGACACGTCTGTTCAACGCAAACCGTGACAGAAGCAGGACGTTGAAAATTAACGTGTTCTTCAATCTGACATTGATATTTAACCCATAAAGAGCCAAACAGCCATCGGTGACACAAACCATCTACAGATATAAACAGTTTAACAACTGCTAATCCACTAATCCTATCAATACATGTAAATAACTGGTGTCAAATACAGTGTTGTCTTTTTATGGTCATCAGATATGACCCACTTGGATGCTCAGAGGCTTCATAGTTACCATGGAAGCACTGTCATCTTCTACAACATTGATTCACCAGTAAAACTTATGGAGTTGGATCAATGACAGTGGATGAAAGCACTTGTTTTTTGTTTGGTTTTTTTTACATTCAATATCTTTGATGAAAAAGTACCTTTTTCTTAATTTTTTACTGTTTGGATAGAATCAGCTTTGAATTTACTCTGGGTTTCCATGAACATTTAAATGATCTGTAGATTAAATATAGGAAAATACATGATTTACACCAAAAAAATGTTAAATAAAGAGGCTAATATTCTTTTAAAATGGTGATAAATTGGTTAAGAAAGGTAGAAATAGAGAAAATTTCATTTGGGAACTGCCACAAAAGTAGCGCTGCATCTTTTTGGGTTACAATGATCAAATGTGTTTGACTAAAAAAAAAAAAAGAGAGAAAAGAAAAGAAAAAGGACTTCCCATCATCACCTATTGATACATACCACATTGTGAAGATATTCATAAGTTCACATGAACACACATCTAGCAGATGTCATAAAATACAGTGGTCCACCCATCCTATATGACACAAAATCTATATAAAATGACAACTCCGAGGTGAGGGTGTTTAATGTCCTCTCTTCATGTTTTCTTGCTTCGATCCTTCCACTCACATCTCAAGTGGGAGGGACAAGGTTCTGAGGGAAAGAATCAAGGAGCTACAACTTGAGAATTGGGAAGAGGGGATGCAATACCTGTAACAAAGTAGATCAATTTTTTTTGACAATGAATACTGGGTTGAATAAATAGAAGCTGCATTTTTGTTGGTTATTTGTATGAACACGTATAAATATACAAAGTCAAAATCTCATTACACATTTCTCAAAATTTCACCTGTCTATTTGAAGGAGATTTTTGCGATTATGCCATCATAACTGGCAATATATCAAGTAATTTTCAGTAGTAGTTGTAGTACAAAACTGTTTGAAATGATCTTTAGACATCTAGATTAAATAAAAACTAAAAGCAGAAGTAGATGTTGCTGAGTAGTCGTGACTTTAGGAGCTGACTTACTGGGTATCTTTTATAATCTGAATGGCTTCTTAATTGTTTTCTCTACTGACATCAGTGACAAAGATGCAGTAAGGCCAGAACATAAGTCATTCCTATTACAATCTGTAGTAGCAAAGTGTTGAGGTGAATTGTTTCCAGTCATCTAAAGCAGCCTCATTAAACCATAAGAGGAGCACATCTCTGACATCAGACTGTATCTGTTGAGTTTAAAGGCAAAATTAAACATTTATTGCACTCTGGAGAAATTAGCAAGCTTTAAGATTCCTCCCACAGCATCCCAAATCAGCATGCTCGCAGTTCCCGCAAAAAAAAAAAAAAAAAGTCTCTGTTTTGTAACTGTAATTAGCTAAAAGTCAATTTTGCCCAATGAGATGAGGTGAAGTCTGTCAGTTGTACCCTCTGTCTCAAGACGATGCAAATTAGGTAAGATGTGTATGAAAAACACCAGTCAATTAAAAGTAGTTGCATCACAACAACCCTTGGGTGCACTTGTATCGGCAGAGGTTGTCGAGTATATTTGCCTGCAGCTGTTTTGTGCTATATCCGTATGCAGCTGAAGCGCTTTTACAGTGAGTGATACTCAGAAAGCAATTTTGATTATATTTATTTTGTAGACAGTGATGGATTGAAAATAATTTGGCTGTCCCTCTGGATTGCCTTCATAACGTGAGCGTCTGCATCGTGACTCTGCAATCTCGCCCCTGCTTTAGCCCATGCCCCACCTTTGCCATCCCTGGTCAAAATAATCTGGACGTGCCCACCGCCTGATTTAAGTTCGAATCAATATCGCTGACTGAGTAAAACATTCTCCATGCAGCATGGTTTGAATAAACAATAAACATTTCCTGCCACAAGTTCACATTCACAAGCACAACTTTGAAGAGCGTTGCAATCTCTAGCAAGACCCGTGAACTTTACCGAGCTACGAAACCTTTTGTAATCAGTGGCTCTTGTTTTGAAGCCTCATCTGCCTCACTCTTCACACAGGAAATACTGATGAGCAAGAATTACTCAAAGAACCCTGAGCCATCGCTGATCCTTTTGGGGAACCAGGTGGGGTTTAGCAAGGCGCTGCGAAAGAAAATAGAACTGCTGCCCAATTACAAGTTTAGATAGAGAGCACCTATTCCCGAATGCCAAGAAACTATCTTCAACGTATAGTTTATAGATATGAAGTGTCCTGGCTGAATTAGCTGCTTGTAATATATGTGGATGTTACTCACCCTTATCACATCCACTCCACTCTGCCTCCTCTGTCTTTATTTGCTTCAATATGCTTCTGTGCAGAAAACAAAACACCACTGAAAAACTGCTGTGTTCTAGTATTTTGATAAAATTGTTAAAGTTACAGCATGGATCAGGTTGATATAAACATAAAGGACGCTAAAAGCACGCATAGAACTTTTTTTGGATGAAACGGCTTCAAGTTGAGGCTATTGCACATTGAGTTTAAATGCAAGAGCTCATTATGCGACACAATAGGGGATGCAAGAACAGTGACATTGATCTGACACAGATCACGTCGCCTCATTGTCATGGTTGCTTAAACATAAACCAAACAGTGTGTCAGTGTCTCTTGGGAGGATTTGACAAAGCAGCATAATTGGAAATCAAAATGTCAGATGGCAAGAGACGTAGAGATGAAACAAGGTTGTGGACAATAGAAGTGTGGAAGCAAAGTACAGGCACTGGCACCAAGAATGTGGAGAATTTGGTCGCCTTGTTTTTAGGACTGGTGTAAAACTATAATGTCATAAAAATGTCAGTGACATTTGAGTTTGAAGCAAAGTTCGTACAAGCTGAAGTCGGGCACACAAGCAGGAGAAAGTAAGTGTTAACTGTTAATATTCATATTGGTGTATCCTCTGTGTGGACTTTAATAACCCTGTTCACACCTGACAATAACGTGTGATGTGTGTGAACGGTTCTAAGAACATCTGTTCACACCTGTTCACACCTGTTCAATCTCACTTTCAGACACTTAAATCCATAATATACATGCAAAACAACTAAATGCACTATTGTTTTTTAACCAAAGCACTTAGTTACTCAACAAGACATCGTTGGGTTTTCTGCACCTTCACTGCTGGAAGTTTACAGGAGACTGGGTCTGCTCCTTGGTGTGTTTCAATCAAACCAAAGATGGTTGAT
Source organism: Ostorhinchus rueppellii (assembly GCA_030068375.1). Taxonomy (NCBI): domain Eukaryota; kingdom Metazoa; phylum Chordata; class Actinopteri; order Kurtiformes; family Apogonidae; genus Ostorhinchus; species Ostorhinchus rueppellii. The sequence goes on along the minus strand of JAQQZY010000017.1, from coordinate 18,000,036 downwards.
ACCACTGTGGACTTTAGCGATCAGATCGCAGTCCATCCTGTGTGTGTACAGATTTATATGTTCTTATTTTTTTTGTTTCATGTATGTTTTTTATTGTGTTTTATGGATTTTTTTTAATGTATATTTTTAGTGTGTATGTATGACTGTGATTTCCATTTTGTGTAACTTCTGCTGCTGGTGTCTTGGCCAGGACACTCTTGAAACAGACTTTTTTTTATTAATCTCAGTGAGCTTTTCCCTCGTCAAATAAAGGTAATAGTAATAATTTGTACATAAACTCATACACTTATAATCACATTACCCAAGTTACATGTTAATGGCAGGTGTGAAGAAGGGTAGTGGTTCTGTGATTGGTTAAAGAACCAGTAACAATAATACAACTAGAAAAGCACTCGGAGAGCACAGACCTCCACCACGGTAGTGTTTGTACTTTTTTTTTTTTTTTTAAGGTAGTGTTTGTACTTTGCTCCACTAGATGGTGCTGAATGACCTCATATGCAACTCAGTGCCGTCATGCCCTATCTCCCAATGATAAAGAAACATTTAAAACATTTCTGGACCCAAACAGTGATCCAGATCACCACCAAAATTTAATCAGTTGTTCCTCGTCTGATTTCTAACAATTCCTGAAAATTTTATCCAAATCTGTTCAGAACTTTTCAAGTTATTTTGAATACAAACAGACAAACATATAAACGCCAGCAAAAACATAACCTCCTCGGCAGAGGTAAAAATTAGCTCATTTTCTTTGACATACAGAAGTTCACGAACCCTTAAAAATATTTGTTAATGTTGAAGTGTTTCTCCAACAGTGACTGGTATAATGCTTTATGAAGTTGAGCATTAATGCTCTCAAAACTGACCAAAAATGAAGATAGATTTCATCGCAAAATTAATATCATTAAACTAATCTAAAATGTATACGCCAAAGATACTGTGCTTTTATTATCCCATGTCTCTGATGTGAATAAGTCAGTGTTTTATCTACAACAGACGGCTCAAGGACTGAAACATACTGTATACGAGTAATGTCACAAAATCTACATAATTTTGTATAATACACTTATGTTCCAATATTATCTCACAAGCCATTTGAAAGAGTTTGAAGTCCACCAGAAACAGTGGTTTGTCTGAGTGTAGATGACATACAGACCTATATACCATAATATAGGTATATAGGTATAGGTATATATAATATAGGTATATATAGACCATAATCCAATGTATTTCTAGGTTTCTTGGAAGTCAAATCCTGCCCTCCATGTTGGACATACTATCATTAGTACAAGGTTTTTGAATCATTCACTCATTTCGGCAGAAACTACAGTTGATGTTCAATAATGCAGAATGTGTTGTGTGACTCCTTTCCATCATGTATTGCACTCAGAGCTTCATAATCAGATCCCTGGTATGGAAATATGTAATCTAATTTATAATATTCACTGACAGTCCTATTAAGTACTAACCCCTTTGGTGTGTCAGTTGCTGAACTTTTCAGTATATTGATTTTCACCAGTCTTTAATCCTAATCAATACAGCAAACACACACACACACACACACACACACACAAGATCTAAATTTGATTAAAGCTGTTACAAAAACAATGTTCTCTTTACTAAAACGCAGAAAAAGGCACAAAAAAACCTGACAAAATTTCCACAGAAGTCAATCGTGGTTTCCAAACCCTCACAGAGAGCCACACGGGATATTTAAATGGGAAAATATCCCAAAATATGACTAATCACCGCAAATAATGTGTTTTCTCTTTTTAGAAGTTCAGTACATTTCATTCTCAAACACAGACCTCAGGAAAGGAAGAGGAGTGAATTCAGCCAAACTGCACGACTGATTTTAAGTTCAGAGAAAGGAGAGGCCAATTTAAATCCCATATTTTTTTACTCCAGCCTTTTTTTTTTAACATAATAGAACATGGGGGTCCAGATCACCACTGTGATCATGCACACTGTATCTGCAGTGTTGTTTGTAGAGCATTGCACTGTGTAATTCAGCCTTTCAACAGCCATTAAATTGAACTGTTAATGTGAAAAGTTTGTTTACATGAGTGTCTGCCCTTAGTAGAGACGAGAGCTGTGATAAAATGTTTTGGCAGGCTAATACGTGTTATCTTGATCAGTCACTTCTATTTAATTTTTTTTATAACCCAAGTCATTCTGTAACTAGATGAGACACTGTTGCCACCAAGTGGGCTGGAAAAATATTGTCTTGGATTTGTGAGAGCTGTAAATAAGTGGACAAGATAGAGCAACCTGAGATATTCAATAGATTGTACAATGTGTCGTATGTAAGAAAAAGAGGACAAAAGTAGAATTTTCACTTATGTCTGGTCATAAACAAAATCAGATAAAGCAGTAAATCAAGGCTGCAAAGTTAAGCACACACTCATATTGTTGCTTTGCGCTGTTTGGTTAGAGAGAAGTAACGTTATGTTCAACCAGACTGGACTAAAGCCCATTCATCAGAAGATCTCAGTTGGATTTATAGCTCCACCTGATGCATTTCTATCATCTGTTTTTGAAGGTGTAATGTACAGTATAAATCTGCTCAATAAAATAAGCAAAAAGGTGAAATTCAGTAGATTTGGAGTATCCGTGCTGTGAAGGCTGCACAGGAGACAAACAGCATGGAGACCCAAGCCACCGTGCGACCCCTGGCTGAAGCGTTACCATGGATTTACAGGGATGATGGACAGTAGGTTAGGTATGAAGGTCGTCCTCACTGTTCTCGTGTCTGTGTTCCACGCTCACACTAATCACATCCTCAGACTTGACAGTTCATTCGTCTTTCTCACCCAGTACTGTTTTCTTCTTTGCCCTCATCGCTTTGGCTACCCCACAGAGAAAGCCAAAAGGTTGAGACTTTAGTCACAAAATGGAAACTCCCTCGTGTCTCTCTGGTAATTAACTGTGATCTGGTGCTCTTTGGAAAAACACATCAGCTGCCAGGTTCATTTGCCGCATCAATGAGCAGATCAAGCAGCAACAGGTGACATTTAAGGCTGAATCCATTTAAAACTGAAATATTTTTTTCTTTTTAGTGTTGTATGCGATCACTGATTAAATTAAATGTGTGTAAAAATAAGTGATTTTTTTTTAAATTGCAGGTTTTATTCAGTGGTTTCTACATCCATTCATCATGAAGAACATTATCTTGATGATCATGTGTGTTCACCACTTGTAAATGGAGATAATTATGGGGGTCAAAGCACAGTATTCAAAATCTCTGACAGGACATTTTAGAGATAATTTGACAGATTAGTGTTGCTAAATGACCCACAATTTTACTTTCAAATTCATTTTTGCTTTAGTTGGACCATAAGGAATTATCCAAAACAAGGAGCTACTTTATACTGAAATAAATGTTGACAGTGTGACAATCAATTAAAATTTACTCTGTGTTTTGACCCTATGCAGTTTGATGTGCAGGTTTCATCTATGGTAACAGATGGATGGGTCAAACTCGAGATCTGCTTTTGACTCAGATCATTTTATACTACTTCAACCCTTTATCAGGAAAGTGATTATTGTTGGTACATGACAAGACATAACCAGGGTTTCCATTACAGTTTTCTGCAAAATAAAAACAATATTTCTACAATTTCGGCAAAGTACAATTGCTATTTGTTGGCATTTCCATTGAAGAATGTTTGGCTTCTGATGCGTGAAGTCCCTTCTTGCGACATATCGTAATTCTCGTAGTTTTATGCAAAACGTCCATGATTTTGTCACTGTAGCCTCGGTTGTATCTACAGTTATTGCAGTGACTGTCTTAAACAAAAGAAGAAGGGAATGTATCATCCCAAGGAAAAGTCCTTATTTATGGCAGTGACCATGCATAATGGATTTCTGGGAGAGCGCTGCACATCAGGAATTCACCAACAAGTTGTGGATCCAGAATTTTCGAATGACCCGGGCAATGTTTAATGAACTGTGTGATGTTGTTGAACATCTCATGGCACCAGACTTGTCATGCCCTCAGGAAGCAGTTCCTACACAAAAGCAAGCAGCTGTTGCCCAGAACAAACTAGAACCACCTGTTCTGAGTACAGGGCCATAGCTGAGACGTTTGACATAAGCAAAACCACAGCAAAACCAACTTTTGTGCTATACTTCTATATCGAAATATCTCAAAAACTACATCATCAAACTGTAAAAAGATTTTGCGATGTTTGACAGTTAGTTTTTCATTCTTTTCGATGTTTCCATTAACAGCTTTCTGTTGTGCAATTTACATTTTGCACATTTCTGAGGGTAATGGAAACACAGATATTGACAACAACAGTTACAGTGAGGACAGTGAGTCAACAATCTTAGGTCCAATGGGGTCTACAGGATCTGTAAGGTCCACCTGTACATGAACAGTGAGTGGACCTGCTTTGTAAGTACTGGTACTAATGTAAGGAATGATGTTCAAAGATGCTCACAGGTGTATGGATCAGCACTTATGTTGATCTAATGTTCTAAAAGTGATGTTCTAATGTTCTAAAATAAATGTTCCTTTACATTACATGTGTTTTTTCTAGTATTTTTTTATGTATACTTTTACTTTTTTGCCACTTAGGGGTAAGGAACCGAAACCAGTAACTTCAATAACCTTGATTTTCTACATGATATAAAAATATTCTGAAAAATTTCACGAAAGTAATAACATCTTATGTCCTTCAGTACCACACTAAGTTTGAAATCTTTTATTTCTTTTTCTATGAGTGCCCTATAAAGGGTTAATCCTCTAAATGAAAGGGGCCTGTTATTCATTTTCATGGATGTCTTTGCACTAAACATGCCCTGGCGTCATTTCCTTCTTCCTTAACCCTGTAAAGCCTGAACAATTAAATCACTGATAGAAAATTCTAGTTCTTTGAAACTGAAGCCTTTATTCTGAATAACCAAAAAAAAATGTTGATTATCATTATTATTTTTTTTTTTTTTTAAACAAACAAAAACATAATATAACACACACATGTCTAACAAATTGGTAATTTCTTTTCAAAATTGGCAAAGTTCTGCCTCCTTCCTCATTAACCCAGAAGCACTATCACCGGGTGATTTTCACTCGAGCAAATGTATTTACATGATTTTCAATATGTTGCATTTGTCTGAGTGTCATGGAGTCTGTGCCTTCACCAGGGAAGTCTCACATGTCCCAGGAATGGGTGGAGCAAGGACCAAGTTTACAGTATCATTGTTATTTTAGGAATCTTTTGTTCTCAAATTCCTAATGTTTCAGTAATTTTAAAGCATTTTTTAGGGTCCTCCCATAACTTTTTTTTTTTTTTTCATTTTGTTAGACATACCACAGTTGAAAATAAAAGAAAACCCCTCTAATTTGTCATGTGTTGTCATATTTTGATCTATTTTTATGACAAGTACTTCCTGTTGGGTATATTATATCGGGTAAAAATCACCTGGTGATAGTGATGGCGTTACTTTTTGTAGCAAAAGTATTCTAGGGTTAATGACAATCTTATAGTGCCACTGGAAAGGCCTCTGGTGAATGAATTCTTCCCTCCTGGTGGATTATCTGTGTATTGCTTGTATCTAGTGAGCACAGCAGAAATGTCTTTATCCGTAAACATGTCAGTGCCATCCGAATAAGAAGTGCTTGTGTCATTACAGTCAGGACAGTCCAAGTGCTTAGTCATGTTGTCAATATAGCAGTGTACTCTGAAGGGATGTTCTGATGTATACTGTGGCTTAAGTTTTGATGACAGTTATTGTAAATTGTAAGTTACACCTTAGTGTATGTGGGAGGCTGAGTGCTAGAGACTGGACAAGATTGACATTTATGCTCTTACTGTTTGTTCTGTAATTCACTGACAGACCATGTGATTGCAGTACAGAAAAGACAAGACAGCACTGCATAGCACAAAGAAAAAAACAGGCAGTGTCATAATGTGTGAATCTGTAGTTAAGATGTTGAAGACTGTGACAGCGGTCCTCTGATTATTAGGACACAAACTGCTTATTTTTATGTATTTATCAGGAACAATACAGTGAAACATTGTGGACATACAGGACATCTGATGTTCTGCACACAGAGTTTAGAGAATTTAGCTAGTTTTTCAACTCCCATCCCTAGTTGGCCTTTTCAATAGAGAAATACAGTAATAACTAGAAAAGCACTTGGAGCGCTCAGACCTCCGCCAAGGTAGGGTTTGTATTTTTTTTTTTTTTAAGTTGGTGTTTGTACTTTCCTCCACTAGATGGCGCTGAATGACCTCATAATCAGCTCTAGGCCACCATACGCCTATCGCGCAATGAGAAAGAATCCTTTAAAAAATTCCTGGATCCAGACGGTGAACCGGATCGCCTCCAAAATGTAATCATCTGTTCCTTGACTCAGAGCAGACATATCCTGAAAATTTCACCAAAATCTGTCCGTAACTTTTTGAGTTATGTTGCTAATAAACAAACAAACCCTGGCAAAAACATAACCTCCTTGGCGGAGGTGATAAACAACAATGATATAAAAATTAGTATAAACAACCATAAGAGGAGTTTATTTGGGGGACTCAAGCCACTTCTCCCACAAGACTGCAACATAGAACACACTATGTTCTCCCTGATGTAAAATTTATATCTGAGGGCTGCACTCTTTCATTTTCAGTCCAATCATCTATGACAACAGCTTTATGTCCAAAATGGCACAGATGCATTGCTGCTACTACACACAGGTGTTGCCAAGGAACTAATTTTCCTAATTATCCTTTATCTCTTATTAACATGATTTGATAATAACAAGGAATACAGACGAAAAGATTATGTAACAGTGGGAAAGTAGGTCTGTTGTTGCCCAATTATGTTCCAATAGAAAATTATTTTTAATTTAACTGTTGTCATACAAGAAAGTTTGGGACTAAGGCTTCGTTCACACAGCAGGTCTGAATAGGAAGGTTTCATTTGACGTAGACGTGACGTCGATGTAAAGCGTGAAATGTGAGCGGAGGGCGGACGTGAAAAAGACAAGTGCAAAGTCATTCGTCAAAGTGCAAAGTCATAGAGAGTAAGATGCCGATGTATTGTTGTGTGTCCAGTAGCTCAAGCCGGGAAACCGATAAACGGTACTTTAGGGTACCAAAAATCGCTGAACGAAGCGGAGAAAAATTGAAGGCGCTAACCGAAAAACGTAGGAAAAAATGGATTTTAAATCTACGTCTTCAATCTGGAGGAGCAGAGTCTGCCAGTGCTCGTGTCTGCAGCGACCACTTCATCAGAGGTAATGTTATGTTTGCAAACAAACTTATTAGCATTAGGTTGTTGTTAAATTCTCTGAGAATGGTTTACCTT
>JAQQZY010000017.1:17976148-17992631 GCA_030068375.1 Ostorhinchus rueppellii | reverse complement strand
TGTTTACTTCCGCCCTCCACTCAAAAATCGCGCCGCCTCCGCACGTCATCAGAACCACGTGACTGAAACCCAGCTATGCACAATTCAGATTTTTTGATGAAATCCAATTGTTTTGTTCTCATTCATATTATACATTAAATACAACTTCTATCTGTTTTGAGTATGAATTAAATGCGATCCTAAAGTGACTCGCATGCATAACAGAGGTCTGGATGTAATACTTGATCACGCAGGCACACACTGTGCTTACGGAACGAAATATGTTTTTTTTTTTGCAGCTCCTCCTCTTGGGATGCGACATTTGTTGCATTTCAATGATGTAAAGGTTGGATAAATGCGATCTGGCCATTCAGGCTGAAATCATATTGCAAAATATCAGATACATATCAGATTTAGGATCACATATGGAAGTGGCCTGGGTCGAATTTGAAAAATCAGATTTGTGCTGTTCAAACTGTCTTTAATAGATCAGTCAGGTCACATATGGGCAAAAAAAATCTGATTTTGGCCATATTTCTCTGCAGTCTGAATGTAACTTAAGTTACATGTCATTTGTCTAATGTAAGATTAGAAATCTGCACTGTAGTTTTGGCTTGAATCTGGTCGACAGATAGATGGAAGGTGATAAGAAGTGAAGACATGAATGAACATATTTTCTGTTTATGTCGTTTTAAAAATAATTCATCTTTTAGCATCAAATCACCCTATTTATATTGTTGTAAATATTTGTATCATTTATCCTACAAACACAACATTAATTGCCTTACACTCAGGTTTCAGTTCATTGCCATCGACTGTGTGTCAGCATCAGGTTCATTATCACAGTTCAGGACATTGTTAAAATTAAGACTCAAAACAGTGGTAGCTGACATTGAAGTGATGTGAGGAACTTGATTTTGTCAGCAGGTGCAAACTGCTCTGTGGAGAGAGACATGAATCAGCAGTAGTGGCTGCCAAAATGACTGACAAAGTCACTCAATAACACAGGGATGGCTGCTGAAGGTTGACACTGTGTCATATCAGATAAATGTTGAGTGTGAACAGCCGCTCAGTCGGCTCAATTAGAGGGTTGATGTCACTCTTTGGCATCAGGATGACTAGTCACTCAGTTTTGTTGTGCATTTGTGTGTTTTGACTTTAGTGTGTCCTGGAATATTCAGAACTGATCAAACACAGCGACATCTAGAAGGTCATTTAGTCTGACAGTAACTTGATTCATAAAAACATGTAACTAAGGAATCTTCCCATTTGTTAGAAACACAGACAAAATCAAACTGAGATTGTGAAAGTGTATCTATGTTCTACAGTAACCTCCTCAAAACCTCAGTTTGTTCCTTTTACTGTAGTTATATACACACAAAATGTTAATATTATGAAGTGAAAAATGTATAGGTACATTTAAATTCACCAAATGTACATATCCTCTGTCTTCTGCTTGATAGTTTAACACAGTTCGTCTCAGTTACAATGAAACACCATACAGTAAGAGACATAAAGCCAGTGAATCTGTTCTAATGCACACACATGAAATTATTTCTGATGGTCAGATGATTAAGGACACATCAGCTCAGGCACATCGTTTCTTGACCAACGTGGGTCCAGTGGTGCTACTTCACTTACTTCTCTCGCCTTTTCCCTCACCTTTCATTAAAATAAATAACCATGTTCAATAACAGCATTCTTTTTTTGCTTACCTTTTGGGAACAAGACAAAAATAAACAGACTTTAGCACAGTAAAAAGTACTAATGATCTGGCTTTATTCTCTAAAATTGGATCACTCATGGTCCTTACCTACCCTGTCAGTTTGAGTTGTGGGAAATATATATCAGGTTTGAAGTTGTGGATGTTCCCTGTTCCCATTACGGTGAATCAGCAGTGTATGAAACAATCCCATCTGCTGCACTGCCTGCTCCTTTTTATGGTTAGGCACACTTCTAGTCCCATAATGTGGATTCATTTCAGCATGTATTGATTCTGAAAGGTTGCCATCAGTCGCATTTTAGAAGAGAGACCAGAAACTGAATTTAAGATCTAAATTTCCTCCTGATTAAAAGAAAAAACAAAGTTTCTCCAAATCAGGGATTACAATCAGCAAAGGCCTAGGATGACTTAAAGCACACGAGTGTGGCAGGATGGTCCCTTTGCTCAGCAACAAATCATCTTTGTAGCCTAGCAACAGTGCTCCCACTTTAATTAGAGTGACTAGATGGAGAAAAACCAGAACTTGGGTTGTAATCTCCTTTGGTAAATTCGAAGTCACATTGTCATGTCTGGATAATATCATGGAAATAATATTCTGTGTATGTGTCCAGTAAATGACAACAAAAATGGTTAAACCCAGCTGGTATTTAAATACTAATAAGTGCAGTTTCATTATCAAGAGAAGTGCTCAGTACCCTGGCTTTGTTTATTTCTTTTTAAGGATGAGCAGCACTGGAAAAATGCTCTATTGTGTGTGTGTGTGTGTGTGTGTGTGTCTACACACACACACACACAATATAAACACAACACTTTTGTTATTACTCCCATTTTTCATGAGCTGAAATCAAAGATCTAAAACTTTTTGTATGTACACAAAAGGACTCGTATTCATACTCATCTTCATCCGCTTATCCTGTCTGGGTCACGGGGGCAGCAGTCTCGGCAGAGAATCCCAGACATCCCTATCCCCAGCCACTTCCACCACCTCTTGCGGGGGAATCCTGAGATTCCCAGGCCAGCCGAGAAATATAATCCCCCCAGCGTGTCTTGGGTCGGCCCCGAGGTCTCCTCCCGGATGGACATGCCTGAAACATTTCCCCAGGGAGGCGTCCAGGAGGCATCCTCAATAGATGCCCAAACCACCTCAACTGCTCTTCTCGACATGGAGGAGCAGCGGCTCTACTTCGAGTCCCTCTCAGATGTCTGAACGCCTCACCCTATCTCTAAGGCTGAGCCTGGCCACCCTGTGAAAGAAACTCATTTTGGCCACTTGTACCCATGACCTCATTCTTTCTGTCATTACCACAAAAGGACTACTTCTCTCTAATATGGTTCACAAATCTGTGTTAGTGAGAACTTCTTTGCGGAGATAATTCATTCACCTCATAAGTGTGGCATATCATGATGTTGGTTAGACAGTATGATTATTGCACAGGTCAACTGAACTGAACTAAAGGTGTGCCTTAGGCTGGCCACAATAAAAGGACACTCTAAAATGTACTGTTGTACTGTATTTGGGGGGGGGGGTCAGAAAATCAGTCAGTATGTGGTGTGACCACTATTAGCCTTACACAGTGCAACACATCTCCTTCATATAGACTTGATCAGGTTGTTGATTGTGACCTGTGGAACATTGGTCCACTCCTCTTCAGTGGCTGTGTGAAGTTAGTGTATATTGGCAGGAACTGGAACATGCTGTGGTGTACGCTGATTTGGAGCATCCCAAACCTGCTCAATGGGTGACATGTCCAGTGAGTATGCTGGCTATGGAAGAACTGGGATGTTTTCAGTTTCCAGGAACTGTGTCCAAATCCTTGTAACAATGGTCCACGCTGCAACATGAGGTGACAGTCATGGATGAACGGCACAACAATGGGCCTCAGTATCGCGTCATGATATCTCTGTACATTCAAAATACCATCAATAAAGTTGACCTATGTTTGTTGTCCATAACATACACCTGCCCATACCATACCCCACCGCCACCATGAACCACTTGATTCACTTAGTATCAGCAAACTGCTCACCCACATGATGCCTTACATGTCTGCCATCTGCCCTGTACAGTGAAAACTGAGATTGATCTTCAAAGTGTGAGTGTAAGCATTTTCCCATTCAAGTCGGTTACATAGATAGATAGATAGAGGGGGTCAGGAATTTCTTTTCAATTATTAAATACCTTCAGTGTTGTTCTATCTGACTTTATCTACCTTATAATATCAATATAATACCATCAATGCTATCCAAATGTAATATAACAGGACATTGTGTCACAGAATGAATATAATTTCTAAAGTAACAAGCCCAGTGTACACACCTCAGCCACAGCTGCAACACATGCATCATCTCAAACACAATCATCAACAGTTACTGAGTAAAATGACAAAAACACAATACTGTAAATACATTATATACAGCCATTGTGGGAAAATGACTATTAATATATTTTTGCTAGCTGAGACTGCTCTGACTAGAATGCTGTTTAACCATCCAATCAAATGACATGAAAATGCAGATGTTATTATACACCTGCTAGATTGCCCCTGTGTGGCCAGCAAGACATCTGATCGGTTAAAGCATTATGTCAAATACGACTCATTTGAAACTGAAAAGGCTGCACCGTTGATTCTGAAAGACTCAAGGTAGGTTTATTTTACCTGGCAACAAGTGATGGATGAAATATGATTGGACAAACTTTCCTACATAGATACGTATTACTGGAGGCAGTGTACATCTCACTCACTGAAACTTTAAATATTTAACATGTGCATAAGTGAAATGACCCATTGCTCTCTTTTAAGTTGTTCTGATTATATCTGATGAGTTACAAAGATATTATTAATTAAGATTAAGGTCTCTTTTGACAATAAGAGACTAAATTAGGCAGAAGGCAAGGTCAGCTCCTTAAAATTCAGGGATCATTGCTGCATGCCAAAATTGTTATTTTTACTATGTAGACTTGAAGTTTGTCTATGTCTTTTCTGTTACATTTTCATGATAATAAGACAATCCCTATAAATGCAAACACAGTGTATGTGTGTGAATTAAACGAGGCACAGAATTTATCCCCCTGCTTTATTTTCAGCAGCTGGTCAAGGTTGATAGGAGATAATATGCACTCTCCATTGATTTACAAAGTTTTACAATTGGGAAAAAGTCTTTCCTGGCAAATTCTATAAAGCAGGGCGAGTGAGCTGATGTGAAGCAGCGAAGCAGCCAAATCCAAATTTTCACTGGGATTTCAGTAAGACAGCCAGTGAATTACAGAGGTGGAAAAGAAATTAGGAGGCTTTGGGATTGGGGTGTGGGAAAATGTTGAAAATCACACAGGATCAGTGCTGTAAACCAACTTAAGGATAATAATGGACTTCCGACAATTATGTAACTTTTTCATTTGTTAAAGATGAGTGTGACATAGTACAAAAGTCTTCTTTTTAATAATTTGCATTCTTAAAATTTGTGACGTCTGAACAAAGGACTGACCCAAGAAGCAGAGAGAAGGATTGGGTTGAATAAAGGAATAACAATTTATTACAAAAAGTACAATAAATTAGGAGTCAATACAAAGTCCAAATCCAGTTAGGGGTGATCCAGCTCGGTGCACTACAGCCAGGCCAAGGGTCAAAACCAGGAAGGACAGGAAGCAACGGTACCAGGGCTTTAGGCAAACTCTAGTGCAGACAAAAATACAGGTCAATACCAGGCAGACAGAGGTGGCAGAGATACAAAAAAGGAGCAGACGAAAACGGTAATCCAGAAAGGGGGTCATTCACCGGGACGACAATCATTCCGTGCATCAATCCAAGGGGATCAGGCGAGCTCAGAACCAGGGCACAAACAGAGGTCGGGGTATCAGGCGATCAGGATCAGAAGTCAAAGGCAGAACGGGTCGGTACACGGCAGGCAGAAACAGGTAACAGGAATGCTGGTTTATCAAAGACTCATGAGGAAGATCTATGACGAACTGGCGTCGATAGACAGACAGGACAGGGTTTAAATACACACACAAGAAGGGGGGGGACACTAATGACAAACACGAAACAGCTGGGAGGACAGGTGCAGGTGATTACGGGGAACAGGAAGTAAAGACGCCAGACATGACACAGGAGGAGAGTACCAAAATAAAACAGGAAGTCTTGGACAAACACAAAACATAGACTTTAGCCCTGTTAGCTTAGCTCTGTGTTTAGATGGAAAAAAAAAAAAAACCCCATAAACCCACAAATCACCTCCATATTCCATAAAGTTTGTGTTGTCAGTAGCTGCACTAAAGATCTATTTGGAATCATCCAAACAAAGTCAGATCAACAAGCGGCTAACTTAGCAAAGATAACTCGCATAATAACTTTATACCTTCATCAGCCTCAGAATCAAACTCACCCATGTAGAAGAAATGCTGCGATTTCAGCATTAAACTCTGTTTTTGTTTTCATTTAGAACTATGTCCAGTGATGAAAACAACAATAGTGCTTCTAGTTTTTATCACTTTGTTACTATATTTGGCCCTAAAAGCATCTTGTCACTTTCCGATGTTTTGGTCAAAGGCCCTGTGGTGTTCCAGTGTCAGAGCACTTCATTCTGATGATGCTAATGATACTTTTAGGTCATTTTATATATATAAATTAAAAAATACCACATATAGTCCCTTTTTAAAATAAAAACCAAAATAGAGAGTTTTTAAATATATTGTGCTACAATACATAATTTCCAAACTTTTATGCATCCCAGACAGAAAAAACACTTTGTAAATTACACCAAGATAATATTATGTTCACTTCCCCAGATTCCATCAGTAAATTGTTGGTACTGGAGCTGCCAGCAGGACACTGAGGAGCTTCTCCAGATTGTGCTTTGCCTAGAGGTTGTGGTTCAGTGGCATCAATCACATCTTGGGGCTTTTTTCTGGCAGAGACGCACTTTCCCCCTCAGACTGGCAGCCGCAGTGCCTGCCTCTCCTGCAGAGTTGTGCCAAAGATCTCTCCAGAGGTTGTGTTCTTCCAATCTATCACCGTCTGAGCTAACATGACACCTTCTCATTAGTGCAAAGTGCTCCATAGAGGAGGCAAGGCTTTCCCAAAATAAGCAACAGGGCTGACACAATAATTCAGGTAGACATGGTAATGAGATGGGTTTATTGCTTTTAAGGGTATTAAAGCCCAAGTGAAACAACAAAACCCTATATTATTAGCTTTTAATTTATAAGATTATGCTTTGCTGTCATAGATATCTAATACAAGCAACATTTTAAAGCTTTGAGAGTGTAATGATAGAAATTAACAATTCTGACCTATGTTATCAATAAAAAAAAAAAAAAAGCAGGCTTTAATGGGAACTGGAAAAAGAAACTGCTTAGCACAGCATCATCCAGTATATCTTCCCGCCTTAATTTTAGATCATATAAAATAATATCTTTCATTATCTTGATGAAGAATCCCCATCACTTTTAATTATATAAGTAAAAACTGTCTGGCTTTCAAACTAATGTCAATACTGCCTCCAAACTTGGTCAGTTGAGCAGCATTAAAAGTCATGCTGGACTTAAAAATGATTAATACCTCAGTCACACCAAAGTCACTCTCTATGACTGATTTATGTAATTTCCCTCACTGTCATTTACATTATCAGGGGAAGTGCTAAAACGATCTTTGGCCACTCCTCTGGCCTCAATTGATATCGCTGCCTCTTAAATTCTGTGAAGGCTGGTCCATAAACGCAGCCTTTGCACTTTATATGCTTCATTCGTTTTATCCCACTAAACACACAACTTTAATCCTATCAAAGGCGGGGAATTTTCCAGAAAGGGCATTAGTGGGGGCTTACAAAGTGAGAGAGACCAAGCATTAGTATTCATGGAATTTCTCGGGACCGACTTAGTTTTAAGGGAATTATCTGGGGAAACTCTGATGAAGTCCACATAAACACGGAGCTTCCCAGGCGTCATTCTGGATGTGGGAGATGAGTGGCACATGAAGCCAAACTTTGGACTTCAGTGGGTGATGGAGATTGCAGGGGTTGTCCAAGAAAAGATCAACCAGGAGTCAAGTATTTCACAGTACGACTCAAGTTAATATTAGATATGAAAATGCAGGGTATTATACGAGGGGGCTTCATAAAGTACATGGAAAAGGATAGTTGGAATAAACGATTTAAGTTATGATGTGTATTTTCCAACATATGTTCTGTCTACTGTAGGTCAAAACCAGCCTTTAAGTCTATGTGTAGAAAACTGAAGGCCATGTGATTTAAACCGTCCCAAAGCTATATTCTCTTTCCATTAACCTTTTGAAGCTGCATCATAGAACAGCTGTACTAAATTATTCAAACATTAGGTGTAGTATTCATATTCTAAACTCTCAACAGCAGAGAAGTCACTTACTGGAACACTTGTATATCCATAGACTTCACTCACTCAAGTTTTTTTTCTTCAAACAAAAACTCATAGCCGGTTACTTTGACAGTCTAATTCCTACATGCTGCATTAGCTGATAGTTTACATTATAGCTCTGTTAGCTTAGCTCTGCTCAGCCACAGTAAAACCACAAACCACCTCCATTTTCTGTATGAGTTGCATTGTCAATAGCGGCACTAAAGATCTGTTTAGAATCATCCAAATAAAGTCAGAAATGTCACAGTTTAGACTGAACCGTATATCAACAAATGGTGAATTTAGTAAAGATAATAACATCACATAATAACTTAATGCCTTCATAATCCCCACAATCAAACTCACCCATATAGAATAAACACTGTTCATTATCATGCTATATTCTTTTCCTTTAGAGCTGTGTCCAGGGGTGAAAACAACAGCACTTCTAGCTTTTATCGCTTTGTCACTTGGTTTGACTGTAGAAGTTGTTTCTTAGGCTACGCTCAGACTGCAGGCAAATGTGGCCCAAATCCGATTTTTTTTTTTTTTTTTTTTTTGCCAATATGTGACCTGTATCCAATCTGTTAAAGACAGTTTGAACAGCACGAATGCCTTTTTTTTTTCAAATCTGATCCATGCCACTCTCATATGTGGTCCTAAATCCGATAGGTATATGATATTTTGCAATGCGACTTCAGTCTGAACAGCCAGTTCGCATTTATCTAACCTAAACGTTACAATTCTGGATCCCAGGAGTGTCACTTGTGTAAATGCTGTGCGTGCCTGTGTGGTCACATATTTTGTCAGGATCTCTTTTGCGCATGGAAGTCACTTCAGGGTCGCTTTCAGTTCATACTCAAAAGTGATAGAAGTCTCATTTGATGTGCAATATGAATGAACGCACAAAAAAATTGGAAATTTTTTCATCAAAAAAAAATAAAAATAAAAAATCAGAATTCTGCATTAAGACCTGCTGTCTGAACATAGCTTTGGTCTCATCTCATCACTATGGGAGACCAACAGAGTGACTCACTACTTCCTCTAATGGTCACATATATGTGTGTAAATATATATATTCCCCTGTTTGTTTGCACAAATATATTCATTTCATATCCCTACAATTCAATACATTGACACCTTTGGCAGAACTTCAGAACTCTTTATTCGTGACACTTAAATGACACTTTTAGGTCATTTTTAATATTTGAACATAGAAACCCCTTTAACTGTCTCACTGTTATGAGGTGCCTGTTGTTTATAACACTATAGAGATGCCTATTTGTTTCTCCCATCGACATATCCGTCAGATAGACAGATCCTCCCTCTGTTGACGGAGAGGTTGAATCAGCATGGAGAATTATTTGACCAAAACACTATATAGATTAAATAATGGGAATGTATGACTATAAGCTAAAAGAAAATAATGGCTGAATTCTCATTACAGTATGATAGATAAAGTTACAAATTCACCAAATTAAATAGACTCCCACTCCTCCCCTCTGTGGACCAATAACATACATAACAAATACTCATTACCATGCAGGAACATTAAAATTAATAGGTATAATTCTCTGTTGACAAGTCAGTGTCAATCTTATGCCTCACAGTAATATATGCAAACAGTTGATAATTGCCTTCGAGTGGCTCTAAAACCCTCATATTGACTAGGATGGAGACTGGTCCTTTAGGGAATGTGGCACTGAGGATGTCATATTCTGTCTCCATTTCTCCTTTGAAATATAAGTCAGAATGTAAGCCTGAGGGTGTCAACATCAAAAAGGTCAAGGGGGTCTTTACAATCAATATTTAAAGATTTGAGGGATTTAGGAGGGTCTAATTACAGAAATGGAAAATTAGATTCATAATTAACTTTTCATTAGCGTATAATCACCTGAAAATTAGTGTAGTTGCATTTTTCTTTCCATTGAATGGGGCTTTTTTTTCATAGCAGCTCAAAAAAGTGTTTTTCTCCTCCTCCTCCTTCTTCTTTAGTATTAAGTTGTATTACTGATGGTATGCATCGATTTGTGTTAATAGCTATTTAACATTCAAAATCTGTTATCCATTTTTAATTTAAGTATTTTCTCTATTAAAACTCAAAAATCCAATTCCGTTGTTGTGTTTTTTCTTCATTTTAAGCTGTTATTACACTATTAAAAATATGCAGTAAAGTGTAAGTGACTGCTAGATATTGAATGTTCTAAGTGTTCTGGAAAAATGGGCTAAAGGACTTAGACAAAGCCTATTTTTCTCAAGGAAGCGTATTCCCTACAGTTTAGTCTAAGCTGCCCTAGCAGTAATAATGCTGGGGGAAGAACAGAGCACTGAGTCCTATCCTCTGTTTCTGGTACTGTGGACCACTTTAGTCTGTTCATATAATTTACCATATTTAGTTTACTTAGCCTGTTCATCACTATTCACCCGGTGTCCCTTTAACCAATCCCCTCTGGGGGCGTGGCTGCCGTTTCAGTTGTAGCCGCCTGAGGCCCAATGACGATAGTATGCGAGGTGACCGGATGGACCTCCTCACCCTCACCTGTCTCTCTGGACTAGATGGCCTCCCCATGTGCCCTCACTGCATCATAATGGACTGGAACTAGATCCATAAATGGACGTCCATCTGTCCTGGGGCATCTACAGTCTGTCCGTCCATGGGAGTGGATCTCTCCTTCACTGTGGTTCTCTTCAGGTTTCTCTTTTCCCACTGGATTTTTGGAGTTTCTCCTTGCTGAGATGGAGGATCTAAGGACATTAATCCATTTCCTTCATTTACTGTTTATTTGACTGTTGTTTGTTAAATTCTGTAAAGCCCTGTGAGGCAACCTTGTTTTGATATAGGGCTCTACAAATAAAATTCAATTCAATTATTCAGTTGATCACAGCCTTCCCCTTCATCAGTAGCTGTCACTCAATATATTAGACATTGAACCTTTAACCTTTCATTAATGAACTATTTGGGATATGGTAAAAAAAAAAAAAAGAGGAAAAAAAAGTATTGTGGTGGCTATAACATTCTGCAAACACTTGTCAGATATGGAGCAACATTCACTTATATTTTGCTTAATCAACCCAACTGGCCCTATTCACTCTCTTTTTATTCTGTGTGGTCTCTGGCAGCTCTTGAAGCTAATGTCTTTAGGTGTTAAATGCTGCTAATTGCTGCTATGTTCATCAGCTTGTGGCTAATTTTGTTTGTCTTCTAATTGGGACACAGTAGGTTTCATGCTGTGGGTATTTCCATCTAAAGATGACTTTCTGGTGAGGCTGCAGAAGACAGCAGTAAGATAACCAAGAAAAGTAATTTAACTGGTCATAAAAACCACAAAAAACTCATAAAAGAATCAATTCCAGAATCAAATGAAAACTATCTTTGAGGCTGTCACTAGTAATCCCTTACAGATTTACGCACACTGTCATAGTGTCATAAATGTTTAATGTAAAACTTCAACTCAACATAAAAAATCTGTTTACACCACTTTGAAATTGAAACACTTATGATCATTATTCAAATGCTTAAAACTGTTTTTCCTGGAAATTTATGACTCATACAAGCTACAAGAAATAAATAAAACACTGCTAGATATGTTATAGAAGGCTGTTTCCACACATGGGACCTGATACAAAATGAGTTTTCTGGATATTTCCACCGCGTGCATCCTCAGCGACTAAATCCAGCGACAGCTCAGCTATGATTCACTCTAGTGTAGCATTTGGCAGCGTGCCACATTAATCGCTGGGGTAATGGGAAGACAGGCCTTATTGACCAGTAGTCCAATAGGACAGAGGGGCAGGACATACAAATCAAAGCTGCCCGGCCTTATATTGACCAGACTGTCCACAGGAAGCGAGATTCATTAGGTGGGTGACAGGGGAATGAGGAGAGGGCTGGGCGTAGGAAGTCTCACCAATTTGATTGAACTCAGACCCTTCCAGACCTGCACAAAGGACCAGCTGCAAATGTACTCGAAGAGAAAGTGAACTGTAACTACAGGAGAGTGAAAACCACAGCTGAGGACTTTGCATTTTTTGACTTTTTTACAGAACTGAACTTGAGGAAAGGACATGGACTGACATATTACCACATTGCACATGGAAGTGGTGGCCAAGAATTTCATTAACTTAAGTAATATAATGACTCCTTTATTTTAATTATTAGTCATTACCGTACTTTTCAATGGGAACGTGTACTGTATGTGGAATAATAAACTACATTAGTAGTAAGCCTTATAATTATTATTTTTATTAGCAGAGTGAGAAGCCCTAAAGTGATGTCCTGTGATGCTTTTAATTAGAGTATTAAAGTCTTATGTCCAACAGCCCTCATTTCTGCAACCAAGACAAAACTCTACACTGCTGATGTTGAACTTGATGGTTTACACTTATGTTCTTACTGTTAGTGTGGTTCCACATCCTTTGTAATTTTTTAAAGGTTTTTCACATAATGTAAAGCAAAGGAAGGGTTAATGTATTTATTTAGCAGTTTATGGTGCTGTACAGAACTACCCTGTTAATGTTGTTTTCACACATATTCCTCTTTTTGTTACTATTCATACACATCAGTATCATCTTTGACCAAAATAATTACACAGTGGGTCCCAGTTACACTTTAAGGATAAATCACATTCATAACCACAGGTAAAAACGATTTTATTGCAACTTTACAGGCAACAGTGTTTATACAAATGATGAACAAAATGCAGAAAAAAAACCAACTAAATTTAAAAACAAATAAATCAGGCAGTAATTTACGAAAAGCGTAAAAAGAACCAAGTTACAGCAACTGCAAACACATAAAGAACTCAAATATAATGGAATACCTCAGTAAACAACAGTGTTTTCAGGCTTGATATAAAAAAGATGACAGTTTTACAACACATCACATATTCAGGAAGCACGTTCCACAGGTTATAGGCAGAGAAACTAAAAGCAGCTTCACCACGCCTGGTTTGGACCTTTGGAACCCGAGGAGTCCTCAGATCAGAAATATATTTCTGTCTGTGCCCATTTAGATTTTAAAAAGCAGCCAGTGGAGTGATAATGCAGTGGAGTCATAACACCTTTTAGTTCTCATCAGAAACTCGAATATATGAACGATACTGTACTGGAAAATAAATTCACTTTTGCAAAAACTGTCATCAGAGATCTATTAACAACACCAAGCATTTTACACATTTATTTTTTTCTTCTCATTCTTTGCATGACAACCTCAATGAATGTGATTTTTTATTTATTTATTTATTTCTTATCATATTCTGCACACATTTGCAGTGTCATGTCTCTGGTTGAGCCGTGTGTCTTGGCTGAGACTGACCTCTAGTGGACAGAAAGGTGAACGACAGGTTTATATGTTGTATCAAAACACCCAAAGGCGTATTTGATATCTCCGATGGAGCTTTTGGTCACGATACTGACTTTTATTATGAGGAAGACAGTTATTAAAAATAAAACAGATAAAGAATGGTGTTTTTTTTCCTGTTAAACCACTTGTAGATGTTCACGCGCAACTCAACGCTTCTTAAATTATTTTTAATATTTTGACAAAACGTGCCAGATTAAAAGTTTACCGGTAACAGATGAGATAGAAGCTTTATTATATTTTTAAAAAAATAAAAATAAATAAAAATGAAAAATCCTGCTTTATTCATTAGGAGACGCTGACTGACTGATGAAGAGGATGGACGGATGAAGGTGCGGTTCAGACGCGCAGCCTATGACGGACCGGGGGAGTGTCGTTATTGACATTATGTTGTAGATCTAGCAGAAGACTCCGACGAGCACCGGCGCGAGACAAACCCCAGCCAGGGTCCACCATCAGTAAGCCTGTCTTCAGCTTCTCCTCCTCCAGAAGGTAATTCCATGTCTGTCGCGTTTCAGTGCGCATCCTCATCCTCACTGCCTTTTTTTTTTTTTTTTTTTGTCATAACCGCACTATCAGTGTTTTCTTATGGCCTGTGGTGTTGACAGCTGCGAACATACCATTGACAGAGCCATATCTGAGTCTATTTACTGCGCCTTCCATCGGTTTGCTTCTGTATTTCATCAGTGCACCATATGGATTCACTTACCCTCGGTACTGTTGAATAGATCCATCAGACGGTGTAATGACCTGAAGGAGGCTTCTTTATTAGCCTCATTCAGTGCCAACATTAATAAAATCTGACTACAACGTGTAAGTTAAGGGAACCCTATTCAGTGGATTAGTACTGATCAGGTTAGTCTATATTAGTGCTCCATGTAACAGTGTTTAATGGCTGTTAAAACATCTATCATACATATATTTGAACCCAATTAATACATAATCCATGACATTATATGGGATCATGAGCAACTGAGGAGCAGTTACTCATTCAGTAGCTTTTATATAACAGCAGACAGGAAACACATTGACTATACTAGAAAGTATTCACTGAGACCTGGGTGAGAAAATACAATTAATAATGATTCTAGTAATGTCCTTATTGGAGAATTACTGCTTTGTCAATTCTGTTTACATAATCAGCTTAAATGCTTTATGGTTTGTTGTTCTACTCCTTTTTTTTGTTTAAAGAATAGGAAGAGATAGACATGATTGTTTTGGATGTCATACACTGTAAAAAGTAAAACATTGACTCAACTTAAAAATGTTTCTTCAATAGGTCACACATAAAAAAAATAGTTGAGTGAACCAAATTAGATTATATTCAATTAGACCAGGGGTGTCGAAGTCATTTTAGTTCAGGGGCCACATTCAGCCAAATTTGATCTGAAGTGGGCCGGACTAGTGAAATACTAACATAATAATGATATAGAAATAATGTCAACTCCAAAATTTTCTCTCTGTTTTAGAGCGAAAAAGTAAAACTACATTATGAAAATGTTTACATCTACAAACTATGCTTTAAAACAACATCAATAAATATGGGCAAACTGAAAAAATAAGTGTAATTTTAACAATATTACACTTCCATTTATCATTTACACATTTACATTATAACGTATAGATCACAGTGGATCTAAAAATACGCAAAACATTTAATAACAGATAATACTATTGTTAAAATTGCATTTCTCTTAAAACATTTCAGGTTGTTCATATTTCTTCAGCTTATTCACATTTTGCAAAATTATACTTTGTTTTGGTGTAAATACTTGAAAATGTTTACAGAGTTGTGAGTATTTATTGGATATTATGACAGTATTTTACCAATTTGACACACTTGGCTCCTGAACTAAAATGATTGTTAATATCTTAATTTAATTTTAGCATTTCACAAAGTCATCACAAAGGCCAGACTGGACCCTTTAGCGGGCCAGATTTGGCCCCCGGACCGCATGTTTGACCCCCCTGAATTAGACTGAATGTAATTTAATTTGGTTCATGCAACTGTTTTTCTTCTTTATGTGTGACCAATTGAAGAACAATGTGTAAGTTGATTCAATGTTTTACTTTTTACAGTGTTGACTTGTGTTCTGTATTTGCTCTAAAAACTAGTCAAACCCATAAAGACCCAAACACCAGGGACCAAACTCATCTACTGAGCTAACATATTTAATAACTTCTGATCCTCTAATTCTGTGAATACATGCCAATAACTGGTGTAAAATGCAGTTTGTCTTCTTTACATGGTCATTATATATGACCCATTTGGACCTACAGAGGCTCCATAGTTACCATGGAAACGCCACTATCTTCTACACTGTTGATTCCCCAGTAAAAGCCATCAGAAGTTCTAGCTGCTTGTTTTTATGTTTGGTAATTGATATTCAAGTCACTTTTTCTTCAGTTTTTTCTGTTGTAACATATTAACCTTTAAATTTACTCTGAATTTTCACAAACATCTACATGATCAGTAAATAAAACATAGGGCAAAATACCTGATTTACACAAAAAAAAAGCAAAATACAGAGTATACTATTATAATAAATGGTGATAAATAACTTAAGAAAGGTTAAATAGAGAGAAAAATTCATTAGGGAAGTGGCACAAAAGTAGCACTGGGTCTTTATGGGTTAAAACCACGGTGGATCAAACATCATAACCACAAACATCTACTGATCTGAACTGTTTAATAACTATTGGACCACTTAATCTATCAATACATTCAAATAATTCAGCTAAAATGCAGGTTGTAATTGTAGACACGTTATTGTGTTCATTTACTATGTATTTTGCTTAGAAAATCACTGTTTTTTCAAGTTTTCTATTTTTGATCAAATGTTTGAATTTATTTTTTTTATAGACATTTACATGATCAGTGAAACAGGAAAATACTGAATTTTCACTGAAAAATGCAAAATTCCGAGGATGATATATTAAATGGGGATCAATCACTTAATAAACATTAAATGTAGTGATTTGGGCGACACGGTGGTGCAGTGGTTAGCACACAGCCTCACAGCAAGAAGGACCCGGGTTCGATTCCCGGGCGATCCTT